>CAJNIZ010036936.1:0-15957 GCA_905231905.1 Symbiodinium pilosum | reverse complement strand
TACGTTCACTTCGACCACATCCGCATCCACCAAAACACTGCTATATGCAGCACATTCTGATGAGCTGGCATTTGGTGCGGGCAAATGAGGGGGGGGGGGGCGTAGTTGTTGAATCGGTTTGCTTCTGGGGGAGAGAGCAAAAGACAGACAACCTGAAGCGGAGTTGATTTGGAACGTTGGGATACAAGGGTTTCATATGGATCCGCTCTGGAAGCAGCTTATTCTTGGCTTGCGGAAGCGCAAAGCAAACAAAAAGCTGGAGACTTTCTGAACTCCCAGTTGTGTCGGCAAAGCAGGAGTATCATATGACGCCTGCTCGGGAATCATGAGGTTTGTAAAATCCTTCTTGAGCCAGAATCCCTATTCCTTATTCCTGAAAAGCAGTAAATCCTAAGCCCAAAGCCCTAAATCCTAACCCCGCCATGAAAAACAAATCCCGAACCCTAAGCCCAATACCCTGAGTCCCATACTCTGCATTCTAAACCCAGCGGAACCCAGGAAGCCCAATAGCCCGTAATTCTGGAATATAGCTTAATTCATATTGGGGACCCTGGCACCATTTAGGGTATATTCCTCATATAACCTGTATGTAACCCCATATAATCCCTATATAATCCCTGCAGACTCCCTGGCATATTCCTTGATTAGGGGGTATAGTGTATATTATATGGGGTTCTATAGGGGATATACCCTAAACTACCCTAAACCCTATAATTATCATATAGTAGTTTATTGTATTTACCATTATCTTTAGATAACCTCCTATATCCCCGTGAAGGGGCATTGGGCTCCCAGCCGGAACCCAGGAAGCCATCCCGCGACTCTCACGGCTCTTGCCAAACGGGGAGGTGCCAAGAGAGCTGGAGGCCGGTTTCGTAGCGAGGCTAGGAGGCTTAAGGTATAGGTAGCTTAAAGGGGACTTTATATAGGGGAGTATTATAGGGGCTATTAAGTACAGGTAGCTTAAAGGGGATTATAAAGGGGCGTATTATAGGGCTTAAGGGAGTTAGAGTATAGCTCCAGTACAGGTTCATGGGGTGATGTTCAGGAGGGTTATGAGTTCTATCTTATTTCACTCTTAGCTACGCATTTTTTTCCGGTAATTGCGCGCTTGCATTCCAGACCTTGAAATCTTGAATTGTAAGCCAAGCCGACTGCCCTAACCCCTATGCTCCTAAAACCCCAAGACCCTATCCGCAATGTCCCAAAACCCTAAAGCCGAAACCCTCAAGCACAAAAGCAATAGCCCCAAAATGCTACACTGTTTCACCCCCCTAAACGCGAAACCCAGCGCGCACTGCTGTGCCATACCCCAGCTAGGATCCTCACAGGATGCGATTGCTTAGAGAACTCGTTTAGGATCTAGGGTTCAGGATTCAGGGATCATGCCCCTGTCTTATCAGCCTCCGCAACATTGGGTTTATCATGACTCGTGGGAATGGATTCCCAATCGTGAGCCGAAAGGCAACCAAAATCCCAAGCCTTAATCCTGCAACCTTCTAGCTCCTGAATCTCAAGCTCCTAAGCCCCAAAGCCCAAACCCTGAAACACCACATCACAGGCAGGACGCAGATCTGGGAGCCAGCTTTTTGGAACCCGACAGGCTGGAATTCGCAGTTCCTGTAGCAGCGGAGTTTCTCACATTGGTTCCCATGTTGTTCCTGAGGGTGGCCTTGTGATTCCCTGATAACCACCCTATGTGAGCTATAGTCTAAACTCCTTAAAGGGGTTATATAGGGGACTACTATAGGGGTTATTAAGGGGGATACCAGGATTTTAGACTATAGCTCATGTACACATACATGAGTGTGTGCCGGGACCCGAAGGATTTCCAAGAGAAACTCCCATATGCCTCTTGAAAGTACGAGGCTCCGCCCGTAAGGGTTGCACATATAAGGTTTATAGCTCGTGTAGAGAGAGCCTTAGAGCATCTAGGCAAATTGTCTTGACCTCATCGGACCTCAAAACAGATGTATGTTTCCATGGTCAGCTTCCCCATCAGGACATCATCTCAGGTTTCGGCAGTCATTAAAATTGCCAGACCCCCAAGCAATAGGTCCCAAACTGAAGGTTCCTGATATCACTACTGAGACAAGCCAAATGTCCTATTACCTAGGATGCCTTCCCCTCCAAACATCTGGAAGCCGGGACCGGTGTCATCCTCTTTCTGACTCTTCCAACATCCGTCCTTGACATCCCCCAAGAAGCTTAACCATAGGCAAGGTTTAAAATACTTGTGTATCTTTTATTCCGCTGCCGCCCTTTAAAACCATGAAATGCAATTTTATAGTGGCCCCCAAACCTAGCTTGGCAATTCGTGTAGAAGTTCCTAGTATTTTGGCCATGGCATTGCATTGATTGCACAGGCCTTGTCCTTGGAGCTGGGAACAGTGGGTTCACCACAGAGTTCCTCTGCTTTGGTCGCCCGCTTGAGGGGTGGCCAGGCACCGGCGACACGCAAAAAGGGCCTCCACGGGTTATAGTATACCCAGAATATACCCATAATATACCGGTAATAACCCCAATAATGTACCCATAATATATTATAACATACCCAAAATATACAAATCATATTTTGGGGCTGAGAGTTTTAATGGTTTGGGTTTTGGGAGTTGAGAGGTGAAGGGCTTGATGAAGCAAAGAAGTAGAGTTGCATAATCTACCCCTATAACGGAGAATCAAATGGAAAAGAAACTGGAAAATGCAATGGAAACTGGAGTTATATAGGGGTATATAAAGCATACCCAGCCCTCGCCGTGGATCCATTTCATTTTCCAGTCTCTTTTCTAATTATTTCATTCTCAGGAAACCCTTGTATCATCCATATAACCCCTAGAACCCCATGCAACCCTATTACCCTATGTAATCCTAGAAGCCCTGAACCCTAAATAGTAGTTTCCATTTGGTATTACCCCTATAGAACCCCAATATACTATAGCCCTTACTATTGGCCCCCCCCCAAAAAGGTACCCTTCATTTTGGGAAACCCTAAACCCTATAAGCCGTTATATAACACCGACACCAGTTTCCATTTCATGTTCCATGTTGTTTTCCGTTTGGTTCTCCTCTATAAAGGGGGTAGAACCCCAAATTTTAGGAAACCCTAATCCCTAAACCCCACACCCTATAGAACTCTAGATAACTCTACATATCCCTATATAACCTTTTTCACCCAAAGCCCGATACTATGGGGTAAGCCCTGGTTGTAGCTCGCAGGCTCCAAAGCCTGCTACACAACGACTGGATCTGCTTGGGGAGCCTCGGGCTCTGTGACAGGTATCTTTATCCCCCCTTTAAAAGTTTAGGGTTTAGGGTTTAAGGTTTTTAGGGTTTAGGGTTGAAAGGGGCCATATATGTATATATGTATATAGATAGATGTAGGGATGTATAGGGCTAAGGGGGCTTGGGGTTTAAAGGTATCTTTATCCCCCATACGGGTCATATTGGGGATCTATAGGGATGATGGAAAAGAACTGGAAGCTACTATTCAGGGTTTAGCGTTTGGGGTTTAAGTCTAGGGTTTAGACTTTAGGGTTTAGGAGTTAGTATTGGGAGTTACGAGTGATGGTTTAGATTTCAGGGTTGAAAGTTATTTTTTGACGGAGTAGTGGCAACCTTGAGAGTAAGGCTAATTTGGGAGTCCCCAGAATATGGACTATTTAGATTCCTTAAGGACCACTCACACCACAATCAGAGTGCCGCCACCATTTCCGTTCCATAACATGCACTAGGAAATTTCTGCTGACTAGTGATGCCAGTATCGCGACTTCAGGCTGTTGTACATCTCATCTTGCCAAGGGTTGAGGAAGAGTTTGATCCAGCTGAAACCCTTCCGGAAGACTGGTGACATGATATGAGATACCCTACACTCTGGGTTCTGCACCCTAGCCTGAACCGGAAGGTACTGAGAGCAAGGCATGTCACAAGACTTGTGCCTAATCAGATGAACTCAACCCTGCACACCCCAAACCCAAGACACTTTTGAAGGCCCGCGCCACACAACCGAGGTACTACAAGACTTTATAAATTTCCAGGCAGTCCCGCTAGAACCGCATACAACCCTTGTATTTTCCTGGCACGCTTCCTGTAGAATTCACACCCTATCTAAGGACATGTTGGAAGGTTTATGTCTTCTCAGCCAGTCTCAAAGCTCTCGCAACCGCCCAGCTGTGGCCCGCAGCACTGTGGTGGATGTGCTTTGGTCGTTGGTGCTGCCTTGGGATGGTGAGTACGAAGATGGACGCCTGGAGGGCTTTTTATGGTGAAGCACCTAGCTTTTCAGGGTTGAGGCTTGCGGTGAGGGCTTTAGATGTTTCTAGGTGAGGTGCAGGGCCCAGGAGCCCTGAATCTTTGTTGCTTTCAAGTTCGGCTTCATGCGGCCCCAATGCTCTTGACAGTTATTTTGGGTCGTCCTTTTCTGTGCAATCTGGGTTTCGGTGATCTTCAAGAATGCTCAACTGCCAACCTCTCTCCAAGTTGTTAAGCAAGCCAGGACATGGTGGGGTGGTCAAATTAGAGACGCTGGATGTCGAAAAAGGAGCGGTCCTCATCAAAAGGTCGCAGAAGCTGGCTGACATTGAGGAGGGCTCTGCATCCAGCATGACCTCTGAGAGAGAGACAGAGTCCTTGGGAATGATCTTTCAGGGAACTGTATTGGAGGTCGTGCTGAACCAACAGGAAGGTCGAAAGCTTGGCTCCTTCACTGGAAAGCAGATCCTTTTCGCTGATGCCCAGAATACTGTTTGGACACGGCGGAGGTGTGCTTCAACAGCATCAAATGGCAAGGGTCGGGAGTGTGAAAATGGCCCAGCCCCGGCTGCGGCTAGAGAAGTTTTGAGGCTGGTCCTCACACAGTGGCTTGGACTGCCCTTGATCAGACTGCTTTCCAGTTTCGTGGGGGCCCTAGCAAGGAACAAACATTTTCATAGCTCGTCTCGACACATGACATAGGTTGCTGCTCTCTTTGCGTTGGGAGCCAACGCATCTGGGCCTTGGGCCATCCAGCGCCTCCTCTGGGGCCCTTGTGGCCATTGACGCGTCTCAGAGGCCCCTGCTAAGCTTTCTGCTGCGGTATGCCACAGGGACGCAGGACCTGACACTCCTCTCCGAGATCTACTGGTCATTGTGGTGCTTATCAGAGGACGCGCTGGACCCCGAGCGAATTACTTATGACAAGGCACGCTGGGTGCTGATCAAGTCTCTGGCCGGCTCGATCGAGTTCTGGGACGGGGCGCGAGGCACGCGGTTGGACAACCTGTGCCTCGACCTGTGTAGTTCTGACCACGGGTTCCTGGAAGGGTCTCAGGCCTGGCATATATTCAAACTATATTCCTCAGGACAGTCAAGCCATAGTTCTGCGGTGACAGATTCGATAAACTCCGCTGTAGGCAAAGCGAGGGGAGGGCTCTTGTTTTCCCAAGGCCAGCTCACGCCTCACGCATCATGGCCACTACCCTGAAAATTCCCATCATGTAGATATTCCTGGATCCTAGGTCCCACGTGTTTCCCTCGCAGATAGAAGCCAAATGAGAAACGCTGAGCTTGCAAAGAGCTTTGCCGCCCTTCATTGACAGAGTTTATTCGGCATGGTTTGGAGGTTCCACCGAAAAGATACAAACTCTGGACAACTTGACAGCCCCACCATGTCTTGCCCAGATGTCCTGACAGCGCCCGCGTCGGTGCCTTCCGGAGAGATGCGCTGCGCTTGCTGACGCAGCAGGCCGTGCCAACATAGCAGCCGGGATGTCAGGGGTCGCACATGGGAGTTCGTGCCAATAAACATAATAACTATCAGGGTCCCCGTATCAGTATCTGTCAGCAAGCTTTACGCTTGCTAGGTTTACATGTTACGGGCCTTCGAAAAAAAGTTCTGTGGTTGGAGGTTGGCCGTGGATTTCGTTTCAACGGCCCAGGGGTTCAACCCTGCAACCCATGGACTGGGAATTGGAAAGTCCCTGAAGACTGACTTTAAGCAAAACCTGAAGTATTGCTAATTACGTCTGCCTCGTCGGAAGATCTTCGCACTTAAGGAGGTTTGGCTGAGGGGCTTTGGCGTGAAGAACTGAATGATCATAAGCTGTATTCAGAATATTCAGACCTTGCAAAACGCCTTCAGAGCTGACTGACCAGATGTTCAAAAGAGACTAGAATGAATCTCCTCAGAAAACCTTGGCACTGTCCTTCTCCTCCTTGAGAGAATGTGCTGGAGCTAGAGTCTGTGCTAGTACTGACGGGTGTTTGTCTTGTGCCACCTCACATACCCCAGGCCCTGAGAACTAGCGGACTCGACGCTTCGTATATCTCGGTAGCCTGGTCCACCAAGACCTCATGCGCAGGCTGCGCTCTGGCAACAGACCCTCAACCTCGCGGACCTGGGAGCTCAGACGGCCAGGACCTTGGATTTACGGTTGCGGTGCTCGAATCGCAGCAGTAGCAGCAGCAGCAGCAGCAGCAGCTGCTGCTGCTGCTGCTGCTGCTGCTATTGAACGAACATGGCATATGCTAGAAATGTACTTGCAGGATTCTTAGGGCACCCAGGGACCGCACTCACAAGGAGTATGAAATCCCTGATTTTGCTGATCTAGAGATCATACGGAGAGACTCCCAGGTTACATCGGACTGCAAACACTGCAGAGTTGAAGGATTGGAGGTTGGAAAAACGGATGAGAATCTAGCTCCAGGTTCTGCACCTTCCCGCTTTAAACACCCCGTCCTATTCCTCATGTCACTGCCTTTGATTTGTTTGACTTATTATGTCCCCTTGCTCGCGATTCCACAGAGCTACATCCGCCTAAAGCTAAACCAAGTCCTTGCCCATGCATCCGAAAGGCTCCCCACCATCTAGAGCAGTTGAATCTGGAGGTTCTTCCTTAGATTTTTGGGAGGGGAAGGGGTAGTGATCTCCCCAGAACCAGGTATAAACACCTAGCCCCACGCCTTTGACAGCAGCCCTCAAACTGCTGGTGCGAGGCAGGCGATACAGCAGAGAAGACACGAGCCGTGCGCAGTCGGCTTAACGAGCTGAAGAAAGCCGGGGAGGACAGTGATTGCGGCTACAGCATATGTATTGCGATTACTGGGCAATTTAAAGCGACCTGACCTGACCTCACCCTAAATGGTGGTTTATATAGGGAATAGCACCTAACTGGCCTTAAATTGGGAACTGAAATTATTCGAAGATATTCTAAATTACCCTGTATTACTACAGTTTTCCTTTTGGGCCGCATTTGAACATTCCGTCAAATTCCGTCGTCATGAACATGCAAATTCTGTCTGCGATTCTTGATTGCCACTGTCATCATGGCATATCCATTATACTTACTACAACTATTGCCACCACGACCACCTTGCTCAAAACCACCGCTTCGACGGCTGCTCCTGCTGCTGCGGCTCAAATTGCGTCATGTGCGGCGAGATCAGGCGGCCTTGCTTATGCTTTGAAGGATGCTTGCAGGCATGCTGAATCCACCAGCCGGCTTGCATGCAAGCAGCCTCAGGAGGCCCGCCACGAGGAGTACTCATCGGAAGATGCCTACATGGAGGAAGTCTTGGAGGTGACGTTTACGGGATCAAAGTGTTTGAGGTGACAATTTGCGGCTAGAACATTGAGAAGTCACGCAGAGCATCCTTCTTCAACAGCAGCAGTAGCAGAAGTAGGCGCGACGACAGGGGATTTGTTTTCTGCCGTGCCGACTTCAGACCCAGCATCATGCCTCAGCAAAAGAGTAAGGTGTAGGCTTCATGGAGGATTGCACTGGGTCACTAGATATCACCACTCGTTTTGGGGGGGTGGGGGGGGTGTCCAAATCGGGGGACTTTTGTTGTGAAGCAGGTTGTCCTCCCAATCTGAGCCAAGAAGGACTATGATTACTAATCTAAGCTCCTCCCCATAATATTAAACCACCCACCCCCCAATGTTAAATTACACCCCCCACCCCTCAATGTTAAATACCACAATGTGGTTTTTTCTTAGGGGGCTGGGGGGATGTAATATTAGGGGGAGGGGATTAGCGATGGGGAAAGCCACACGGCCCTGGTCCTCCTGCACTGTGCTCCAAACCAGGCGGATCCCGAACTGCGCAGCACTACAGCTGCTGCAAGTACGCTTGGCCAAAATAAGCGTGGTAGTTTCACCAAATTAAGGTAGCTCAATAAAAGACCCCAAATCCTATAATTAGGGACTCCGAAACGGTATCCGTAACTTTGAGAGCATGAGTGTTTTGGGGGCTGATTTCAGCCACATTGTGGATACCGTGTAGCTTAGCGCCCTGGGGCCCAGAACGTGGTTTTGACTTGGGTGGAGGGCCGGTACTTGGTAGTTTCCTTAAATGGGGGACCCCTATGTAGATCCCAAAATGATATGACTTAGTATTGTGGGGACCCCAATAAGGTACCCCCTAATGTTGGGAGACCCCCATGCCAAGCTTGGATGCCATGGGTTGTTCACTTACTCTGGTCTATCTCAAGCAACTGTATGGGATGATCCCAGGGCTATTTGGACAAAGGCCAGCTGACGAAGCTTGAGATTCCACCTTCCCATGTGGCTCGTAAAATCAGGGTATGTACCCGTGTAGGGCTAGAGCATGCAAAGTGCTGCGTCAAGAGTTGCGTGTTGCAGCGTTTTCTGAGTAGTGGGCTTGGAGGCCGCAGAACAGACCTTGTTTCAGCTTGCTACCCTGGCCATCACTATGACCAATGGCCAATGGTGCTATCCCTCCTGTTTCCTTTGGATACACAATTGAGGAACAGGCAGGGAATACCACAGGATCTTGATGGTTCTGCGAGAGGTCAGAATAAGGACATTTGCGATATGCTTGTCCACAACCAGTTCTCATTGTAGTATGTTGGAAGCAGATACATAAATCCCCTTCACAGCAAATGTGAGCTCAAATGAGATTTTGCTAGACATCTACAGCTTGTCTTAATAACGCATGGGAATTCTTACATGCAGGTCCCTCCAAAAGCCCCTGATGTCCCACTTAAATTTCCGGAAGTTGAGCGCCTTGAAAATTCCAGAAACCCTAAACAGAATTCCTTCCAACAAAACTCTTGAGTAGCCTAGGTTGCAATGAAAGACTTGCTCCTGATTCCTGATGAGGCACTCGAAGCTTCAACCATAAAGCAAAAAAACAAATCCAACCCTAAACCCCAGACCCTGTACTATAGTAGTTTCCATTTCATTTTCCCTTATCCCAAAATGTAATCCCAATGTAATCCCAATGTCCTCTACTTAAGGGGGACTCTAGGGGTCGCTCCTAAACCCTAAACCCTAGCTTCCAAGGTTTGGTGGCAGGTTCCACAGCCTTCCTGTCTGCCCCAGTAGACCCTTCGGTGGAATTTCTGGGCGTGGACATCAGTTCCTGCCCCTCGCCCACCCAGAACGTGACGGCTTAGCGAAATCCGCAAAGTATAACACACAGGGACTTTGCTGTACCTAGAGCCCAAAAGCATGTAAATAATAGCCCTAAACCCAGAATGATAGCCCTGAAGGCCATTAATTATTTTACATACTTTGGGATCTTTGGGCTCCAGGTAGGCCCTTCAGTCAAGAAGTATGGGTGAACGTGAAGGTTACTGTAGCGTGTGGATGTTTCACGGAATCTTGTCTCAAGTCCAGGGTCTGACCGCCGTGTCTCCAACAGGCTGTGGTTCAGGTAAGGCTTTAGGAGCTAAGGTATTCAAATTTTTGAGTTGTTGCCTCTGTATCTCTTACGTCCTCGTTTGGATTGTTGGGCGTTGCAGCCTTTGTGAGTCTGTGATCCAGACTTTGCCTGCCCAAACGAAGTGATGCTGGAACCTATTCCATGTGAAAGGCTCCAAGGCTGGAAAGTCAGAGGTTGGCGCGACCTGCTTTAGCGGTCAGCGAATCAGAAAGTCCAGTCTGCCAAGTTCTTGGCAGTTAGAGAGAGAGGGCGTACTGATCTCAATGGTAGGCGTGTTCAGTATGCCTCAGTTGAAGTTGAGGTGAGATATTGCCTTCGAATGCAGCGCCCCTTCTTCTCGGGTGTTGGAAGGCCGCATGAGAGCAGCCAAAACATGTGCAATGGCCCGTCCGATTGCAGCAGAAAGCTCCACCTTTCAGGAGGCGCCTGGGTTTGATGACTTGGAAGCCAACGTCGGGAACATCGTCTTGCGGCGGCAGACCAGCGAGAATGAGGCCGGACAACTGGCTTGGGCACAAGTGAATACGACATAATTTTGAAAAAGAGGCAGCAGAGGAATGATGAGGACATATAGCAAATATTAATAATATTGATAATAGTAACAGTAATAATAAAGCCACTAAAGAGCAGGGGGTGGTTGGGTTGGTTCGGAGATACGCAAGCTGAACTCACGGTTGTGCTTGATGGACGGCCCTTGACTTCTCTCTTAGCAGGTGCGTTATGAGCTGTGTTGGCGAGGGTCGAACCCAACGGCAGAGTTGTTGTTTGGAGATTTATGCTGAAGGAAAGGGCTGCTAAAATGCAACCTCGTGTGTTGGATCCTACTTGCATGTATCACTTGATATTAGTGCCCAGGAAGATCTTAGAGTTAGACACGGAGAGAGATTTCTCATCTTACTGGGCTTGCCTAACGAAGCAGTGACGTGGGCAGCATTATGGCCTGAAGCTCAGGTCACGAGATACATGGTCAAGGTCGGCGATGACCTTCGCCAGGCACCGCGGATCCAAGCAATATCCCATGAGGCTCCCTTTTTTCAGAAACCCCAATGTTCCGATGCCCGAATCCGGGCGTCAACTGTGTTGACACAGTCGAGGACCAGCTGGTACTGCAGATGCTCCACTTGATGGATCTTGTGTGGCAGGACTGACTAAACTCACTGTTGCTTCTTTTGAAGACCTTGTAGTGCTCGCACAAGTGGGTCAGAGTCTAAAACTTTGTTGAACGTTTTCAAGAGACAAGTCTCTGGAGCAGACAAAATGCTTCAATCTTTCGATTATGAAAAGAACTCCATCCGAGGTTGGCTTGCGCTGTCTGGGTTAAGGGAGTGTTGGTTTTTCTCAGGTGTTTGTGGTGGCTTACTAGTTCCTCAATTGCAGGCAAGAAATTCCCCCATGTGCAGTTGCCTAGGCACAAGCCGATTGCCTATACGTTAATGCCACGAACCAGAAACCTCCCGGTAGGGCTTCGGGATCGCCTTGTGGCCTAGAAGCTGCGGACAGCAACGCGCTTGGGTGCGGCCGGCTCAAGCCCACAAGCGCGACCTCTCGCTAAATTGCAGCATAGGTTTCATTCCTTTCTTGCTTTAATTCAAAAACCAAGCATACTAGATTATCACCTTATTCACCTTTTTATGGCATGAACGCAACAATGCTAAGAGGATGAAGGCAGCTCTTCACAGCAGTAGAATTGCGATGCCGTAAAACCTCGGTGATGGTGTAAAGCATTTGCTTAAAATCCGCTCTGCATATCAGAGCCATGGAGAAAGATGAATTCATCAATCTGCTGGACAAGTGTTGGAATGATTTTCGACAACAGGCAGTTGCGGCCTACCCAGGAGAAGCAGCGAGTACCTGGATCAGTGATAACGTAAGTATATTTTCTCTATGCAGCGCAAGGCTATAACAAACACATGTCACATGTATTTTCTCCGACCTCCCAGGTGCAAAGGCAGAGCCTTTAGCCCGAGACTTGCGGGAACCCATTTTGAAGAATTATCTATTGAAAGATGCGCCTGAAGCTATGCCGCAGTCTTCGTTGAAGAGCACAAACAGAACAAAATACTTGGCCCAAGACCAGCGACTGCGGATTCGGTTGGGGCTTCAACCGCACCAAAAGCTTATCTCCGGCCAGTCTCTTCATGCTGCAGTGACTGCGCTGGGACTGTCAAGCTACAGTGTAGAGGAAATGAATGATCTGGTTAATGCCGTGGCAGAACATGTTGGACTTCATTTCAAGGAGTCGAGCACGGATTCCGTCCAGAGAACAAGTTCCAGGGACAAAGCTGAACTTCTCGGCCTGGAGCCTGTCTGGCAATGGTCAGGTGCCAGCGCGGCTAGATCTGAAATTCCTGGCCGACAGCGTCCGCCCATAGCAGGTTGTGACAAAAATGTTGTGCCTGCTCAAGCTTTGCTCGAGCTGCTGTTGGCAGATGAGGGTCAAGTCCACCAGAAAGTTTTCAAAAAGCAGGTGCTGCTCAGACAGTTTCAGAGCATTCGGGAGATTCTGTTGGCAAGTGATGCCAACCAGTTGGTTGCCGATTTGACTGTTGTTCGGATCAGTGACCTGGCTGCCCCTCCCGAACCACGGCATCTTTTGGCATACTTCGAGCCCTTCGCCGCTATCATGTATTTCTCCTATGGCATCATGCTAGCTTTCCAGCTTGACCCATCATACTCCAGCTGGTATGCTTGGGCTCATTTCGAAGCAGCGTTCACGCTCTTCCTCCTCATAGAAATTATGCTCCGGATGCACTTGCTCGGATGCCGCAACTACTGGGGTGGGCCAGACAGGTTTTGGAACTGGTTTGACATTCTTTTTGCAGTGTTTTCGGTCGCTGACCTTTTCATGCCGCTTCAGATGATGTTTCTCAAAATTATCCGGCTCTGTCGGTTGACAAGGATTGTCAAGGACCTCAGGTTGAAAATGATGAAAGAGCTCCGCCTTATGATCAGAGGCTGGTTTGCTGGATTGCGAACTATAGCGGTAGCATTCATTTTGCTGTTCTATGTGATCTACATGATCTCAGCTCTTGCAACAACCTCGCTGGGACCGAGCCATCCAGTACTTTTCGGTACCGTGCCTGTCTCAATGTTCACGGCTTTCAGATGCTACACTGGCGACTGCTCAGATAGAGAGGGTTTTCCCTTGACGGTGCTGTTGGCGCAAGAATTCGGCACCGCATTTGTTCTTTGCTATGTCGTCAGCTACATGTTGGTGACCATGGGAATCTTCAACGTGATCTTGGCTGTTCCTTGCTTGTTCAGCCGGCCGGGGTTGGGGTGGGATGTGTTTGTCGTCTCTTTTGAAAGGCTTTGTAGTAAGGCTGACTGTTTGTAGTTGTCGCGTGGTGTTTCAAAGAGCAGGTTTACGTTGACATAACCATGAAGGCGGCAAAGGGTAGCAATGCCAAAAGCCCTGAGCAGTACGCTCTTGAATCGGTCCGAGTTGCTCGATATGCACGCGAGCTGCTGAAAAAGTTCGTGACAGCATACCAAGACTTTATGGGTAATGATGCTTCCTCAAGTGGCGATTTCACCAATACCGTGCAGGAGCATGTCCAAATCACAAAAGAATTATTCCAAATCATCATACAGGATGGAGCTGTGCAGGCGCTCATGGATGAGCTAGATTTGCCGCTAGATCGCGCTGACTTGTTCGCAGTCATTGATGCAGATGGGAGTGGGGCGCTTGATGCACAGGAGCTAGTGCATGGCATGCTGAGCCTCCGCGGCGAACTCACTAAGAGCGACGTTATTGCCACTCTGCTGGCCGCAAAATCCATGCACCACATGCTCCTGCAGATGAAAAGGGAGTGGTTGCAGACTCGCCCGCCCTCGCCGACATGTCCTCCTTCCCTTGAACATGACGCACTCCGCAAACTCCCTGACGCAAGCGTGGGTCAGAAGCCACCAGAGGAAGACCACAACGCTGAAGCCCAAATGGACGTCTATACCTTCTAGAAGTTTAGATTGCATCTGAGACGATTGGCTGCGGACAAACGTTCCGCTTGTAAGCTATGATGACACTGGTAGCATCCGACCAGTGTCCACTCTGCATCCTTCTGTCTAAATCTCATCAAGCCGCCGTGCACTTGGAAAGAATCTCTACCGGGGCTCATTTCCGCTGAGACTTTGAGTGCAAAGCTGTGCGCGCGGAAGTCTTTCGTGTAAGGGCTTGAAGGATTGGAAACATCATCCCCGTTATGTAGCTAGATAATCTACCCTAAACCTTATTCGAAGCATTAAGGCCCCTACATTATCCCCAGGATACACCTTTTTTATATCTCTACATACCCCTAATACGCCCCTGCAGTACAAAGCCCATGTCATGGTCCCAACACCTAAATGCCATGCGAGTCTGCAGGCGGCTCACGAGACGCGCCATGCTAGCTCAATTTTCTGGTATATTTATGTGTATATATATATATTTGATAAATTCATTTACATGTTTTACAAAGCTTTCACAGGAGCGGGGTTCTGCAGACCTCAGTTCGGCAGTGCTGCTGTCCTGACCCCAAGTCCTGAACCTTCAGCCCCGAGTATCTCTGGTTAGGGTGGCGGCTTTCAGGTACCATTTCCTCCCGGGCGATTAAGAAGGAATGGCGGATTCTATAGGGGACGATTATGCTGGTTATTACTAGGGGGAAATCTTCCCTAAGCCCGACAGCCTGCATCACCTGTAGGGGTATATGCATCCCCTCGTAAAAGTTGCCTGTAAGAGAACAACTTGCAGGATCCATGCCCCCATGCCCTACTCTGCGAAAGAGTCTCACAAGAGAGTCCCAACGCAATCGTCACTGCATAGCAGTGTCTTGCATGCGTAACAGCCAGGCAGGAGGGAAAAATAGCGGTGCTTTGCCAGTGCAGAAGAGAGATCGTCGTCAGGGACAGCCTTCTCAAGGTTTATGCAAGGATTGAAAGAGAGCTCATTAGATATAACTAGGCTCTATAGGTCTATAGGAGGTTAGGGTTTGGGGCTTAGGCCCCTCTCAAACATGAAAAGTCACCGCACTCGAATAGGCTGGGACGAAGACATTGTTAAGGAACTGCTGCAGGGTGTCAGGTTTGCCTTTAACTTACTGAGGAGGCATGCATACTTAGAATTGGGCTTGAGGAGTATGTCATGCTTCAACTATATCAGGATTGCAGAGGACATTTGTTCCTCGCATTCAGGCCGTGCAGTAGACTGGTGTCTAATTTTTCCCGGGGGGGGGGGGGGGGNNGTGATGTTGAAAGTGAATGTAGGCCTTGCAGTTGCAGTGGTAACTGTCCCTCGGGGCCTGGGCAGTAGGGATGTCTGGCGCTAATGAAGGTACATAGGGGTACATTGGCCCATGTGATGTATGTAGGTGTGTATCATGTAGGTCGGGGCATACGGGCCAAGTAAGTTCCTTCGGCATGTGAAAGAAGCAATTGGAGTTTCATCTTCTTGCCCTGGTGATAGACACCCCCATAGCCAAAATCATGTCAAAACGATCAAATCCCACGCCCTTAGATTAGACTCTGCCTGAGCCAAAAGGCGGGATGCCTTCAGAAATGACTTACAAGAGCGTTTTAAGGACGAGGATTGCATGTAGATTAGACAGGATTCTGGTGCGCAGAGTTGTGGCCAAATGTGCGTGATACATACGTAGATAAACATATATGCATATGTGCGCAGCGTTCTTTTGAGTGCTTGGAGAAAAGGATTCAGGACACGGGCCGGAGGTGAGAGTTGAAGATTGATCTCCACGCGCATATTGCAGTCAAGCACAAGAAGCCCTGCAACGGGTTACTTGCCACCACGCAGCTGGTAAGTTCCAGACCTATGGGGTATCCCACATAAACGTGCTTGTCTTGCATGCAGAGACCCAAAGATGAGCTCAAAGGTCCTAACAATGGGCCCCTAATGGAGGCCCCTACTTGTTTCTTGGGTCCTAACTATGGTCCGTGAGTTAGGTTTGTAAGGGTTCCTAAGTCCCTAAAACCCCGCACCCTAAACATTTGCCCTAGAACCCCCTTCAGGAGCGGCTGCCCCCTGCAGAAACTCGCATGCTCAGATTTGTGCCTTACAGCTGCTCAGCTGAAGGACGACATTGTTGAAACAGGTAGGGATTCTATAGAGGTAGATACTCCTTAAAGAGGGTTATGTAGGGCTTAGGGTTAGGGGTTGAGGGGTCTAAACACTTGAAAGGGGGTTATACAGGGCAGCGTTAGAAGGGTTATAAAGCGGGATATTAGGAGTCATTTGGGTTTATGACAGGTTGATATATGTAGGGAGGGTTGCGCAAACGGGGGGGGGGGGAGGGGGGGGGGG
>CAJNIZ010036925.1:33623-67324 GCA_905231905.1 Symbiodinium pilosum | reverse complement strand
AGGGCTTAGGGTTTAGACCTTAGGGTTTAGACCTTAGGGTTTAGGGTTTAGTGTTCTCTAACCCTGGGTGTCCCAAGTGCCCGATAAATGGGTACTTGGGGTTTGGGTAATAGTAGTTGTAGTGCAGCTTCGGGCTAGGTATATCATTATTGAATACTTGGACCCCTGGGGTTATACACGGTCCACATAGGGGCGGGGTTCAGGGTCCGAGTCCCTGAAAGACTCAGGCAACAGGCTATCACGGTAGGAGCATGTTTCGTCCACCAAAAAATGCAACATGAAACCAGGATCAGGATAAGGCTTAGGCTTGTTTTTCATTGATGCAATCCGGTAGAAAAGTGCCTTGAGGCCTGGATTTCAGGAATATCGTCATGGAGGATTGGAGTCACCAACAGAAGTGGACATGTAACCTGCGAGGTATTCAAGGTTTCGACAACGCACGTTCAATTAGGATTTTCCACAGAATGATGTGCTCAATCCCTGTTTCCATTTCATTCTCAAATTTCTGCGCCACTTGATTCTGCATTATCTCCAAGGGCCTCAAGCGTCGGACAAGCTTTTTTCAACCTCTGAAGAATTGGAGGTTGATCATGTATCCGAACTCGCCGAGCTTTGCCTCTGGGTTGTCAAGGGCGTGAAAAGCAAACCCTAAGGGTCCAAGTACCTAATAATCATATACTTACCCAAACTCTGTGCTAAAATCACTATTGCCCAAAACCCAAGTACCTAATTATTGGGTACATGGACCCTTAACCCTAAACCCTAAACCCTATGTCCCCCTATAGATCCCTATATATCCCCCTTTAAAAGAGACCTAATTATTGGGTACATGGACCCTTAGGCAAAGGGGTGTTAGGGTTTGGAGTCCATGCTCCAGGGGCACTTATAACCTACCCTAAGGGTCCATGGGTTTAGGGTTTAGGATTTAGGGTTTAAGGTTTAGGATTAGGGCTTCTTACCCTAAGGGTCCATGTACCCAATAATTAGGTACTTGGGTTTTGGGTAATAGTGATTTTAGTACAGATGTTGGGTAAGTATTTGATTATTGGGTACTTGGACCCTTAGGGTTATAGCCTAGCTAGGACTTTTAACCCAAGTATCATCACATTACGGGACCTAGGCGGCCCAGAACCTAAGTATAAGTACCGGTAAAAGTAGGTTATATATACCTGCAGACCCTCCATGTACGGTCCAGGATTTATGTAGGGCTCAGGATTTGGTTCAGGCAGAAGAAAGACTACTTTTTATCTAGAAGCTACCGTACGACCGTATCGTTGGATACCCAGTACCCTCAACCCTAGAACCCCAGCTTTTTCGGGCAACAAAAAAAATGATCATCTCATTGACCAAATTGCCCCTGTCGACGTTACGTAGCGTTTAGGGGTGAGCCCATCCTACTTAGATCAATATGACCCTGGGGAATCCATGTGAACCCATGATTTTGCGGTAGCACAGCATACATTAGAAGCAAAATCGTGCCTTCAGAAATCCTTCAGAACCTAGGTTTCCAGAATCCAGGTTTAGCCAGGAAGAATGCCATTCCGGAACCAACTGGTCGCAACTTGGCCGTGGCCTCTAAAACTTGGCATTCTCGAAACAACGCCCCATAAGTTGGAGACAGCCGCGCGCGAATGTCAGGCAAGCCACTGCACAAAGCTACAAGAAAGAAGTATTTGTTGCGGGCTTCCCCCAATATGTCCCTGAGAATGTCTTAAAAAGCCTCTTCATCCAATATGATCTCACGATTTCCTCAAAGGTTTAGCGGGTTTCGGGTTTAGGGTCTTTTCTTCTTCAATCTACAGGGCATGAGAAGTGAGAGTAGGAATGTTCATCATGCAGGTAGTTTCAGAATCACTCAGTGTGTACATGTCATAACCACTATGGACCCATGTACAACTCCAACTTCCATTTCAACGTTCCATTTTTCCGAAATACCAAACCCAATATCATGACTATAGGTCCCTACTCCACCCCCCCCCCTCAAAAAAAAACACCAAACATCACCATATGTGTATATGTATATATCTACATATGCACATGTATGATAACCTTTGTAACCCTACTCCTAAGCCGGGGCAACACACATGAAAGTTTGCTGCCACGCTAAAACTTTCGAACCTCTGCAACATCATCAGCCAACAACCCCAAAACATGTTCCTAAACCCTAACCCCTGAACCCCTTAAACCCTAAACCCTACACAGTAGTTTCCATTTCTTTTCCATTATCCCCACATAATCCCTACAGATATAACCCTTAGACCCTGAAACCTCAACCTCTCGGTTCAAAGAAATCCTGCCCCTGAGACACAACTTGAACTTCGTCCCCCGAAAAACCACGTCCCTTGAACTCTCGATCTCGTTGCGTACTATCAATACCCTGAGGGTCCAAGGACCCAAATAATAGGGTCCCTTTAAAGGCGTTACAGCGGGACGATATAGGGATATGGGGACTATATAGGGGTATATAGGATGCAAATCATAGGGTTTTGAGGCCCAAATACTATAATGGTAGTGGTATCGGGGCCCTAAACCCTGTTATTTGGATCCTTGTACCCTTAGGGTATAGATCTCCCTGCTGTAGGGTTGAGGGCTTACAAAAAAACCTTTGGCCAAGGCTTTTGTAGTGTCCTCGGTGAGAGTTGCTATATTGTAACCCCATTTACCTACAGCTTAATAATAGCTGCCCCATCATGAGAACTAGGTATAACCAAACAAACTTGGGTTCAAGGTTTAGGGACGTCGAGGGTCCAGATACGCAAGTCGTACAGCAATATGTTTAGGCCCCAGCTTCTGTAAATAGAAACCCGTTTCAAACCCAAAATACAACTGCTTGGTTCTTGGACGCTGAGGGGCCCTGAGCTAAACCAAAACCCAGCCGCGCCGACTTTTTGATGCAAGGCTGTTTAGGTCCCCAGTTTCCCCAACTCAATGCTAAGCCCGAAGCCCACAAACCAAAAGGACAGTTTCAAGAGGGTGCCTCTACATACTGCGCATATGTCCAGTACAACGCTGCCATTACAACTCGGCAACGAGGATAGCCTAACCTCTGTAATCTGTTACACCCTATACCATACACCTCGCGCCCTAAAGCTTGCAAATCACATAGGGGTTTAAAGCAGCGAAAAATAAGGCAATACAGGTCTTCATGATCATGTGAAGCAGAAACAGGCATAAACACAAACCCTCAATCCTAAGCCCTAAACCCTCAACCCTAAATCCTAAACCCTCAGCACTAAATCCTAAAACCCTAAAACCCTAAAAACCCTAAAACCCCTAAAACCCTACACCCCTAAACCCTTATAAGTCCCAAATCCTAATTCTCCTTCCCAGCAAGCCCCAGGTCCCGCGCGGCGGTCGTGGACTCCGGAAAAACGACTTCGTCTCCGTGGAAGCAGGCCACCTTCGAGGCTCAGGGGGTTCATATCCCTAAGGGTCCATGTACCCAATAATTAGATACTTGGGTTTTGGGTAGTAGTGATCATAATACAGGTTTTGGGTAAGTATATGATTATTAGGTACTTGGACCCTTAGGGAATATGCATTGGCTAGATAGGGTTTACCTGGACCCCAAAAGCATGTTAAATAATGGCCTTTAAGGCTGTTAATACGGATTTAGGGCTATTATTTTACATACGTTTGGAGTCTAGGTAAGGTTGAGGGTTGGCGATTTACGGTTTAGGATTTCTGGTTCAGGGTTCAAGAGGTGTACCTTGTATAGGGCTTGGGGTTTGGCGCGCGGGGTTCAGCGTAGCTTTTTGGATAGGATTCTTTTTAGGACTCCGCCCAAGGTACAACATTGGTCTAGGTTTGGGAGACACGGTCTAGAAAGCAAGGCTCCCGGCTGGGTTGCTGAGGTTTGGGTTGAGCGTGCGCACCTGCATCTTCTACTCTAAGGAGCTAGCAAAACAGCGTAGGGGTTGTCCTGTGAGGCTTTACCCTTCCAGGCCTGTAGATTCGTTCTTACGCCCTCAGTCATGAGGCTCGAGCCCTTATGTATGTTGTTGTTTGTGGAGGAGACTACCGCTTTTTCTCCAGGACCATCTAATTTGGTCTTTAGCCTCTGCCTGAACCCGGCTCATGAACGATAAGACTTGCGGTTGCTGATATGAGCAAAGCACAGAATTCTGGTACTAAAAAAACCATCAACTC
The DNA here is from genome assembly GCA_905231905.1 of Symbiodinium pilosum. Lineage (NCBI taxonomy): Eukaryota > Dinophyceae > Suessiales > Symbiodiniaceae > Symbiodinium > Symbiodinium pilosum. The sequence goes on along the minus strand of CAJNIZ010036925.1, from coordinate 63,175 downwards.
CTTCCCAAGAGGTAGCGCAAGTGTCACTGACCATTCACACAGTAAGGGTCCGCCGGGCACTTGGAGTCGAGTCTTGAGCTCAAGGCCCCAGGATGTGGTTCAGATGGATTGAGCAATCACAGGGTCAGCAGGCCCACCCCAAAAAACATGCAAGTCAACAAGCCGGCTTCCCCCATTGCCCGATAACCTCTATCAAGGCCATGATAGCACCCGCACAAGCGTCTACTCCCTGAAATGGTTCTGTTGCGTGGAACAGCCTTTCCGCTAGCTTTCGCGGGTAGGCGGACACCGTTCAGGAAGGTGCCATTGGTTGACCTCAGGCCAGGATACGGGTTTAGGGTTGTGAAATGAAAACAACAACCTAGAATCGACACAGAAGGGGTGACTTAGGTGCAGCGAAACGCAAAAACCTCTCAAAATCTGAATCCCCCATGTGCACAAAAAGAGGCACAAGAAGACACGGAGAGTTAAGTAGTGGGTGTGAGGGTGTCAGCGTCAAGGGATAAACACGCTTAGACCCGTATAAACCATGATTTCGTCCGTCCTAGAGCCCTCACACCTCCTCCACTTACATCCCGGTAGCACCCTATGAAAAAGTAATCCATCAGCTAAAGACCTAAACCCTAGAGCCCCAAACCCTCAACCCAAAACTCGCTGGACTTTGAGACCCGAGCAGATCAATGATGTACAGAGCACCGCGGTGTGGAACGAGCTCCTGAGAAAAAAAATAGCTAACCCAGGGTCCAAGTGATCAGGTCTTGTTTTAGGGACATTCAGGGGAGCTTTGGGATATACAGGGAGATACGGGGTTTAGGGTCCAAGTGCCCAATTGCCATGTGCTTTGGGCTTGGGTAGTGCAAATTATGGTACAGGTTCGTAGGAAGTATATACCTATCGAGTACCTGAACCTTAGAGTAAGGGCTATGCCGTAGGCGTCTGCATGAATAAATGACCCGAATGCCTGCAGCTATAGTGAACGGTTGAGACCCTGGGAACCAAGTATGGGCTCTAAACCCTGGCATTCTTATTTACCTGCTATATACCCTATACCCCTGAAAGGCATGAGAGCCCATATTAAGGGCCCATAATTGTAGTCAAGCCGTGTAGTCCCATACAGAGGTCTATCTGCGTAAGGAAGGCTATACAGTAACAAACAAAAAAGCTGGTACATGGAAAGAGGATGACGTCTGCTGCTGTTCCCTCGATAAAGGGGATCCCTAAACCCTAAACCCTAAACCCTAAACCCTAAACTGTAGGGGCGCAAGATTTTCCATACAGCTCCAAGAGGTGCATTATTCAGTTTCTGCTGTAGAGAGCGATGACCAATGCCATTGGCCCCTGTAGTCATAAGCAGCCTAAGTATTGAAACAAAGTGAAACATTTTGAAATATTGAAGGCTCTATCCTGAGTGCATACTTCCAGTAGGGAAACTACTTCTTTCAAACATGGGCTGCATATTGATGCATGCCAAGGGTACCACGTGGCGGCTTATCGCAGGGGACTTCCAAGTAAGTTGCGCATGGCGTTGAACTCGTATTCACAATCCCCGACATGGCCTTAACAACTTCTTCTCCCGAACTTACATACCTTCCGGGTCCAAGGACTCAAATACTAGGGGTTCAGCAACCAAATACTGGGGCCCTAAAACCCTAATCTTTGGGTCCTTGGACCCTTATAAGGGACATATTATAATCCCCATTATAGGGACCCCCAAAAGGGTACCCCACCCCCAATGTTGGACAAAACAACCACATAATTTGCAAGCACAACATAAAACTAGTTAGCAGACCCTGAGAACCTGAGTGTAGGAGTACCGCTCAAGTACTTCATATAAAGGGACTTTAATGGGAAAGGGAACCCCAAGAACATAGTGGGAATATATTATAGCAGAAGGACCCTGATAGGTATATTCCTACTATCTTCCTACTATATTCTTGGGGTTCCCTGTTTGGGGCCACACAATCTGAAACGCAGAGAAGAAGCCCAGAGGATCCAAGTAACCAATAGTTAGGTACTTGGGATTTGGGTAGTAGTGGCTATGGTACAAGGTTTTCGGAAAGTATATGATGATTGGGTGCTTGAACCCTGTGGGAAGGGGGTCTGCAGGTTTTTGGCTTTGAGGGCTTTGGTGCTTTCGATTCTGCCGACATGGCGTTCATGACAGTCTTTTGCACTGCTTTCAGTAGAGAATGCATCCGGATCCCTTAGGTGTCGCTAATGTGGCGTCCATCAAAAAGTCTGGATCAGCAGGGTTCACATGAGCTACGGTCAATATCAAGCATGTCTGACTGATACATACCCCGACACCCAATTTGCCCCTAAGCCATGAACCGAAGCCCTATAAACCCTAAACACTGCACCCTGAATCCCAACCTCTACATATCCCTATAAACCACCGATTCACCCCGTCATTCTTTCAAAAGGGGACCCCCCCCTCGCTTCACCCTAGGGGTCCAAGTACTTAATCATCATATACGTGCCCAAAATCTGCACTAAAATCACTATTACCCAAAACCCAAGTACCTAACCATTGGGTACATGGACCCTTAAGGTCATAAATTGCAGACCCGGCTCAAAGCGAGCATGAATCCTGCACGTGTGGCAAACTGGCTTTGGGTCAGGGTTTACCCTAAGGGTCCAAGTACACAATATTCATATACTTACCCAAAACCTATACTTTAAATACTATTACCAAAATCCCAAGTATCTAAGTATAGGGTACATGGACTCTTAGGGTTAGGGTTGAGGGATCTCAGGTTTTAGGGTTGGATCTCAGGTTTGGGGTTGAGGGATCTCATCATAACCCTGGGTCAACTCTGGCTTGGGGTTAAAGGGTGGCCCTACGCGGCGCTATCAGGATTCTACAAGGTTTTGGGAGGGGTTGAGGCCTGGGAGGCTTTCTAGGCCTTTTCTAAGGGACTGTAGAAGGATTGTGTAGGGTTGGGTGTCCAGGATCTGGGGTTCAGGGTTTAGGGAGCTCTGTAGGCATCATATCTATAGGGCTTTATATGGATTGTCTAGGGGTCTTTAAGGGGCTTGGTAGGGGGTGTTGAATATAACCCTTCCCAAGTCGAACATGGCTACAGCCCTTACTAACTGGGGTGTCATGTCATAACGGGGGTGGAGGTGTATCGCGACAGGTGCCATATATATATATACACATACAAACACATAGATAATGTCTGTATATATATATATATTATATACACACATGTTTGTAGTCCCTCACATTCCGTGAAGACTCCAAACTAGCTTTCGGCGGATCCAAATAGAGAGGCCTTACATAGTTAGAAGGGATGGACTTGTTGATGACTCAGACTCCCACTTCAAACATGTCATTGCAGCACATCTCTTTTTTTTAGCGCTGAGGCACTTGGTGAGAATCCCCAAATCCTAAACCCTGAACCCCTATAGTCCCCTTTAGGCAAATAGAATATGGGGTATAGGGGGATCTTAGTACAATATACCCAAAGCCATATTCTATCTACTTAAGGGGGACTATACACCCTAAACCTTAACTGCATAGGTGCTCGGTTGGGGTGGCAGACTGCAGCTTCTGCGTGGTGCACGGTTTTGGGTTGAGGGATTAGGCTTACAAGTACGAGAGCGCCAAAAATTGTCTCAAACAGCGCTTATTGTAGCCTACCTAGCCTAGAACTTGGGAGTGGGTCTCCGACACAGTCACCCCAAGCGAGGCGGACCCGGCCTGGATATCACTGCGCCCTTGATGGGCAGGTCATTGGAGGCGTCAGATCCTAGCATGAGGGTCCACTTTCTCATTGACAAAAATCACGCGTATTATTCTCCAGATCTCCCAATTATTCGGCAAGAGGATAAGGGAGAAGGGCGATTATACTAGCGCCCTATTATACTAGCGCCCTCTTAAACTCATGCGATACCACTATTACAGGGCATTGGGGTCCACCTATTTTGTACTTCCTGCATAGCCTTCGGGTGGGACGAGGATGCTTAGTGTACAAGTTTGAAAACTTACCAATATCCCAACCCTGAGGGTCCAAGTACCCAATAAGTATGTACTTGGGTTCTGGGTAATAATGAATATAGCAGGCTTTGGGTAAGTATGTGCTGATTAGATACTTGGACCCCTAGGGCAATAATGGAGGGTTTGATTAGAGTTTAGGATGGAGGGACAAACGAAAAAGCATGGAACAGGAAATGGACGCTGGGGTTCATGAAATACCGAAATCAGTTCATGTTTGAGGTACCCTACACTATGACCAGGCGAGGAACCTAAAATCAGGACGTTGGTACTCATGTAGGATTGTACATTATTTCGAAAAGTATCCCGCACGAAAACGCAAAAAGGTAAGTATCAGGTTGCTGCGGAAATGTCCATAAATCTCTGGTCCACCCACTATCTTCTAGGCTCATATACATGTGACATTGGCTTGAGGTATGTTTGCGTTGCCCTGTACATAACATGTACATAGATATAATATACATAACGCCCCTTAACACCCCAACCTCAGAGCCCCGAACCTAGACCCCAAACTCTAAACCCCTAAACCCCAATGCCAAACCCCAAACTCTAAGCCCCTAAACCCTAATCTCTAAACCCCTAAACTCTAAACCCTAAACCCCCAAACTCTAAACCCTAATGCCCCCAAACTCTAAACCCCTAAATTCTAAACCCCGAAACCCTAAACCTTATTACAGCAGTGGGATCTCGGACGCAGGCCTAGGACGACATGGAGCTTGTCGCCGCCCAAGCTAAAGGAGCCCTGCCTTTTGCTTGGAGGTTTAGGGTTGTAGTTCGCGGCTTAGGGTTTAGGTTGTGGGGTTTTGGTATTTGTGGTTTAGGGGTTTTAGGATGTTTGGGGGTTTGGGGGTTTAAAGTTTCAGGGTTTGAGGGTTTAGGGTTTGAGGATTTGCGGTTTTAGGGGTTTAGGGCTTAGGGTTTTAGGGCTTTAGGGTTTTTTGGGTTTACGTAAGGTTTGTGGTCCAGGGTTTAAGGATGTTTTCGGGTTTAGGATCCTAGGATTTTGGGATTTCGGATTTAGGTTTTGGTGTTTGCGGTCTAGGCTTCTAGGACGCAGGTAAAGTGTACGGGCCTTGAGGATCGAGGCCATCTGAATTTGTTTTTGGTAGGGGGGAGGCAGGGCGGCAACAGCCCTTAGTTGCCTAATTCACGTACACGTTCTGGAGTACACCCAGATTTGTTGTGGATTGAAGGTAACTTCGTTACTCAAGGGATTCGGCAATCTTGGGAAGAAAGACAGAAGGAACCCTAAACCCTAAACGCTGGCCCCTCTCTGATTACAAAAGAACAATTTTAAGGCCTCCAGCGCCTAGTGATTCGCAAAATTCCACGAGCTCCAGATCCCGAAATGAGGCCTTGTCTTGCCGGGGCTTAGTGGGGAATCATACATAGGGCTGCTTTCTTCACATTATATTCCCTTCTTCCCTACTACCCACCAGTAAGTTTGCGTCGACCAGCCACCACGACCCTCCTCCTACTCTGCATTAGGGCCTAAATACCCATCATTAAGGGGGTCCCGAATTAAGGACTAGGAAACCCTAAACCCTAGACCCTCGGAGGGTCCTGGTAGAAAACCGCCGTTCGGGGTGACGTCGTGTGAGGTCGCTGGGCTTGGGTTTTAGAGTATGGGGATGTCTTGGGGTTTTAGGTTTAGGGTTTAGAGTTTCAGGGTTTTAGGGTTTGGGATTTAGACTTTCAGGGCTTTGGGGTTTACAGCTTACCCTTTGATGTTTGGCGTTTAGGATTGTTGGATGTTTTAGGGCTTCATGGGGTTCAGGGCTTAGGCCTGGAGTCTCAGGCGCTTAGGTTCTCACGCCGTGCTAGATTTTTGCCTTGCATCCCTAACGGCTCGTGCTTTTATTCCAACTACGCACACTGAACTCCGTAAGCTTACTGGTTCTTAGTAGGGAATAACGGGATAGAATCCCTACATAATCAATAATCCCTACATAATGTATTCCCATATTCCCTACTGAGAATCAACAATATTTCTTCACATAAACAGTTTGTCCACACTGCTGGCCCTGGTTCGGGTCTCGTCGTTCCGAGCATCCCGACTTGTTTGGCTCAGGATGAGAACCCAACTTTGTGGACAAACCCTAAGGGTCCATGTACCCAATAATTGGGTAGTTGGGTTTTGGGTTATACTTTAGGTTTTGAGATTATTGGGTACTTGGACCCTGAGGGAAAGTAGGGCATTCAAAACAGACAGGGTTAAAAGGGCATGCAAACAGAATCACATTCATCGGTCAAAAATGCTGCTCTGAGTCGTGCACAAAAGCAACATCGACAGCACAGCACCAAGACAGCACAACACAGGGTACCAGTGCCTAGAAAAAATGTACTCACCTTCAGCAGGCCTGCCATCAGTGAACTACTGCATATGAGCTACTGTCTAAACTCCTAGTATCCCCCTTAATATCCCCTATAGTAGTCCCCAATATAATCCCCTATATAACCCCCTTTAAGGAGTTTAGACTACAGCTCATATAGGGGCACTAGCCAGCGTTAACCTACCAGCAGCAAGAAAGTACGCAATAGAGCTTAGGAAGCTGGCTTCTTTCGAATCTGAATGTCAAACTCCACCACTACAAAGATCCGCCTCAAACCAGGGACCATGGGAGAAAGCAGCAACTTCGCGGAAATGCAAGGCTCCTGCAGGCAAGCAGCTGCAACAAGCGGCTTCCGGGGTCAGGGATTTGCGTTTTGGTTTAGGAGAGTTTCACGGGCGGTGGGAGATTTTGCAGCTTCAGGTAATCACCTTAGTCCAGGGCCACAGGCAGGCAATGAGATTCTGGGAAGCTCAAGAGAAAGTGGGCTGGTAGCAATATGCTGAGGCTATCTACAGAGACCAAGAAAAATGAGTTGTACAAAATTATGTTACTATAGGGGTCTGGTGTAGGGTGTACACTGGTGGGCAGGGGTATCTTCACCACGACCAGATAACCACCAACAAATCTTAATTAGCACTTGACTATAGCTTGCTCCCTCCTTGCTTTTTATGGTAGCCCAACTCTCCAACATAAAGCCCCATACGGCCAAGCAACTTTGAGTCTTCATGTTGTGCTAGGGACCCAAAACGTGATCAAAGTGTTTACATCCTCAGTTCTGCAATCAACTAAGACACCACTATGAAGACCTGACCTCACATGGGAATTCATCTAGGGAACAAAAAAACATAAGCAAATGGGTAAACCTGCGTGTCCCGTATGAAGCCCCTTAGAACCGATATTCCCACAAAAAAGTCCTACCCATCAAATGGATCCTCACGTGAGGGCACCTACCCTCCACAGCAACTTGCGTAAACCGCGTCCTGGGCCAGAAGACCTGAAAGCAAACTTTCACACGAATGAGCAGGAGAGGGACCCAAATAATCCTTCTGCGATCCTTTTCTTCATTTGGGTACTTGTGCGGACCCTTTCTGAATAAACACCCATGCAGGAGGGAGAGGTGTCGTGCACCTCGGGGAGCGTCACTGTCAAGAATCTAAATCTTTATCCGAGAGAACAATGACTCTCGTTTTTTACTGTACAGCGTATTGTTCAGGCCGGCATGAATGCTGAGTTAGACTTCCCCGGTAGGATTGCATAAGCAAGGTCCTTTTTGCTCGATCCGAAGTGCTGTTGTCGGTTTATATTCTTCCTATCTTTTCCAAGCTTGGGACATTCTCGTTTGTGTTATCGTCATGTTTCCCTCCTATAATTTTCCAACAAAACCAACGTTTTTCCATTTTGCGGTGCGCCAGAACATGATCTTCTGGCACGGGCATATTTTGCAACCCAGGTAAACACAAGACCAACACAAGACTCTGAATCCGTGGGTTTCAAGCCTGGTTTAGGCTTTGCGGGCGTTATAGCTTAAGCGGGACTGAGGACGTGGGAGTTGAGAGTTTTGTTCCCCTCCCTTGTTGGGCGCAGCCCCCCCTCCCAACAGTTGCAAAAAATGAGACATGCCGCAATTGCTGTTGAGGCTTCACTATTTGACATGATACGGGTCCATGCTGACAAAAGCAGGTGAGGAGCCAACAACGTGTCATCAAACAACAACACACGGGAACCACCAGAAAGCGACAAAAAGATGCCTGCAAGCGGCAGACAAAGAGCAGACAGCGAAAAAGCAACAAGCGCAAACAAAAAAACAGAAGTCCAAAACTGAACGAAAAGGGCAGAAAGCAGAAAGCATGCCACGAGCAAGACGCTGACAGCAGGAAAACAGACGCGAAAGGCAGAAAGCCAAAGACGATAACAACATCAAAAAACAAAACCAGGCAAACGCCTACAAAGAGGAGCGAAACAAACGAGCAAAAGCACATAGCAAAAGCAAGACACAGCCTGCAAACAGCAGACCACAAAAGGCATAACAGGCGAAAAGCAGCATGCAGAAAGCAAAGAAAGACCCCACACCCAAAATAACAAGCTTCGCATTCCGAACATCAAAAGATTAGGATTCCATCCGTGAACTGCAATGAGGGGTTCTTTGCTTGCTTGCTTGCTTGCTGAATTGCCTACGTGCGTGGCTGCTTGCCTGCCTGCCTGCTTGCTTCCGTGCTTCCTACACTCGGAGTAGTGCAAGGGGCACACCAACAGACAAACTCACACCGTGACCTTGAGGAAAAGGGAATTCATGTGCTGAATCTGTATGTGCACGAATGGAACCGTTGCTCAAACTCCAAGGCCATCTTTCCGACAAATGCTCTACTGGAAACACATGACATATGAAGGCCCTCGAACAGACAGTGTAACTACAAGTAGGTGCAAGAGGGATGCGTTTTCTAGCAGCTGTCCTTTTTTTGATTGCATTGAGCGCCGCTTGTATACAAAGAGCCACCCTGTCTTTAGGACCACTTAGAAACAACCTAGCGCACGTTGGTTAGGACCACTTCCAAACTCACACCGTACAATTACTAACGCCCAGACCCTCAACCTTCAACTCTCCATCACCTCTGGATTCCCCCTTCGTCATCCCTTCAAACTCTACACCCTGACTCCTCCGAAGCACAAACCATGTCACCTGCACAAACCTCAAAAAGCCTGAACAACGTCCTTTATAGTAACATACATCTCTGATATTCTACTGAAGTTCGTGGGAACATGAATGTAACACTCTGCCCCACGGCCACTACGTACGACAGAAGCCACGAAAAATGAACTAGGTCCTGACGACCAAACCACTACTGTCTACCCCTATCGCAGAATGATGCCTTGCACCTTTGCTTCACTGACCTGGGTGCGTGACTCACAGTCTCATGAGTCTAGTGTTGGAGTATGTGCTTTAGGGCTACGGGCGTTAGCAGAAAAATCTCGGTTGTAGGACAAGGGTTTACGGCTCGAAGCTTACGCAAAACCTTCTTAGAGCTTTTGACTTGAAAGTTGAGGGTTCAGGGTTTAGGGCACTGGTTTAGGGTCCCGGGTCCAGTCTCATGGTTGGGTGTGGGCGTCGTCATCTTATACCTTGCTGGGCTCCTTCAGCTTCCATCGAAACAAGCAATGTCTGCCCCCTGGATATGTCAGCTTTCTGTGGGGATCCCAACAGCCTACACCTGAAACACGCAGAGCACATGCAATAGAAGGACGCTCGAACCTAAACCCTGGCCCCTCTTCCAAAAAAGGACACAGTGACTCCAACCGGCCCCTACACAGCGCTATGTGGTTGTTTCCCAAAATAAGGGAGACCCAATATAGACCCCAATATATTATAATCCTTATCATGGGGAACCCCAAAAAAGGTACCCCTAATTTTGGGAAACCCCCATGTGTTTCCAAGACAAAGCCAGAGTTTTTGCTACAGCAGGACCTGACGCTGACTTTGGCACTTAACTCTCAATTCCAAGAGTGACAGGAGCTCTCATTAGACGGACTTATAGTTTGGCTTCCGCAGAATGGACACCTTGTAAAACACGAAAAAACTCTCCATGAGTCCTACACATCCTCTCCAAAACCATGAGGGAAATTCTCCGTCAGAAGTTCTGACTCCCAATTTCCCCGCATGAAAAGCTTGTTTCAAATCAATCCAGTCACACCCCATTTGCAGTGTGTGATGGCTCGCTTCAGGAGCTCCTCGGCCTTTTCCACCTGCAAGATGAGGGGCTGAAGGTTTGGCTCTTAGATTAGAGCAGGGCTAAGGGCTCACTTAGGATACTGGAACGGGGCCACCTGAGGATGTAAGCAGAGATATCGGATCGCAGAAGCGCTGCACAAGGTACATCGGATCTGCAGATTTACTGTTGCAGCTCGGGCTTACTGAGGCACGAAATTCTTGGGGGCTGCTTAGCGCTTGGTAAAGCATCTAAAGAGCGCCCTCCACAAGTGTTGCATTGTTGCATGGAAATCACTTCTACCATCCCTACAGTAGAAATCCCCAAGAAAGATCCATGGTGTTGAGAGACGGAAATGCATGCCGGTTGGCAAGTTTACTGCCAGCCTGGACGACGGTGCCAGAAAGAGTGACCTGCGTTCGAGGGCGACGGGCTACAGGGGGTGAAGGACACCGAGGGCTGAAGTACTCACTGGTGCTGGCGGGGGAAGGGAGGAATTGATCTCTGTTACATTGATCTCTATTACAGTTAATCCCCACATCTAAGCCTAAGCCCATGATAACACCCACATTTATTCCCAATCCCCTTGAGCCCAGTAAGTTTGAAGAGATGCCGAGGCCTGCGGGCAACCCGTATCCTGCATTCGCATTGCTCGCATGAGCCAAGTACCCAACAACTGAGTACTTGGGGTTTGGGTAATAGTAAGTGTAGTGCAGCTTTGGGGTAGGTATATGGCTATTGAGTACTCGGACCTTCAGGGTATTATACTTTCACGCATTCATGAGCTGAACAGATGATACGGAACGTTTGTATGTAGTCATGTCCGATCCACTGCATACCCTGGTGAGGGCGAGTTAGAGGGTTCGCTGGCTGCTTCCGACCTAAAAGCTAAAACGCGAACGTCTTCCATGTAGTTGCTGGCGCTACTTGCAGTGCCGTTCTCAAAAAGAGATTCCCTCTGGCTGGTGTCGAGTGATGGAATGAATCCCTGTACTTATTCTTTCTTATCCCCAATCCCCAATAGCACACCTTACAGTCTCTTCCTCCATTACCTAAACCTCCAAAATATGTAAAATAATGGCCCTAAACCCATAATCATAGCCCTAAAGGCCATTCTTCTACATACTTTTGGGGTTCAGGTACCTCCTAAGCACAAGTATCTAAATATTGGGTACTTGGACCCTCAGGGTTACCTCCTAAGCACAATGGCAGCCTTTTTTACGAAGAGGCAGAGGAAAGCTCGCCTGAGACATCTCTGCGTCCCACTCCAACTCGGTGATTCCAGCCGACTCCGCCAGCAAGCGCCTGGCATACGGTAGTATGGGGGTTTCCCAAAATTAGGGGTACCATTTTGGGGGTCCCAATATTAAGCATTATAATATTTTGGGTCTATATTGGGGTCCCCCTATTTTGGGAAATTACCGTATAGACGCCTGCTGGCATATTTGGGTTTCGCGTAGCCACAACACATCGGCAACTGTCCAAACGAGCATCGACCCAATGCATGTTCGACTTGCTCGTTTCGTGGTCAGCGTTGTGGGCCAGGGGCTCTAACGCTGCATAAGGATTGCAAAGGGTCAATGTTACTAAGTATTCAGGCTTTTACACAGTAGACACTTGGTGTGGATCTGTGTGGAGCGTTTGGAGTTTGGGGCTGCCAGGTCTCAATGCAGATCTAAGTAAGGGCTGATAGGAAGTTTTTCTTCGATAGAATACACAGCAGGGTATCCCATCTACCTCCCACGAAAGGCTACCTCATCATAATACACACTAGTCAATTTGCCGACAGAACCCGCATGAACTTACCAAAGCCACACAGTGGGATTGTCATATGGTCATATGCAAGCACAAGGCATGCTAAAGATTTCATGTTCAGGAACGTGCGGCTCTATTCTGTACAGCCTCTTTTTACACACGGGCACCATGGATAACGGACCACCTGCACTGTTGACTGTGCCCTTGAAGCTTTACGTGCAGGATTCGGTGCTCCATGCATCACAACTCTTGAATATACTTGAGGTACTATTGAAAGTCATGATGTGTAACCTGTTCTTTTAAGGTCATGATGAGCAGCCGAAATGCCATTCCACAACAACTCGTTGAAGGTCAGGGGTACTGACGGGAAAACAGTGCTCATGTGCGCTCCAAAAGGACCTTACAAGTAGCAGACAACGATGGCTGCTCTCCTCACTTGCCTAGACCCTACTTGCTCTGCTTGAGCACTCTAGACTTTCTATCTCCGCACCATGGTTAATTGCCAAAGATGACAAGGGCACAAGATGGGCCAAACAACCCTAAACCCTAAACCCTAATTGGGACTTCCGGAGAAGAGGAAGCTGGATGGCCTCGTGCTTTCCGTCATGAAGGAGCGCAGCTGTACTTTCGGAATCTCCACCACGCTGCTAACCTTTTACCCTAAGGGTCCAAGTACCCAATATTCATATACTTACCCCAAATCTGTTCTATAATTACTATTACCAATATCCCAAGTACTTAAATATTGGGTACATGGACCCTTAGGGTTAGATGCTTTCATGCAGGGTTTTGGCTCCAAAGGACTACTAGAACTATGGGTTTAGGGGAGGATCCGCTACCCCGGGCGACGAAAACCAATCTGGCTTCAGGAGCTATGTAAGTGTCACCAAGCATCGCTCCCTCCTGCACTCTCATGTTGTTATGGGTAGATTTATCTCCTGACACCTGAGACCTTGTAATACTATATCATCAACGTGTCATGTATGAGTTAGATATTTTAGTCATTTGTTGTTGTTCTATTCTTCTAGACATCATATGACCCCTGGACTAGAGTTATAGTACATTCCTTAAAGGTCCCCCCTAAACCCTCCAGACATCCTCTTATAGGTCCCCCCCAACCTAACTTTAGTCCCTAGCTCATACTGAATGTTGATTCTTTGGTGTATCTGAAACCGAGCCAAAGCTCCTTCGGTGTTCGGCACGTTCCTGGAACACGCAACACGCAACCAATAAAGGACTACAATAGTACAGCCCATCCCCCAAAGATTTATAACTCTGTTAGGCCTTATTAAGCCCTATATAGTCCTTATTAGTTCCTTAAACCCTGGGGGGGTACCTTTGGAGGGGGGGTACTACTGTAATCCCTTAACCAACGAATGAACTACCTTGCATCCAAGTCCCTACTTGGAAGCTCTTGTGCGGTTAGCCTGTAACTAGGTGTAGCCAGATGTTTCTTGGCACCCCACTTTGAAGTAGCCTTGAATCACAGAATAAACCCACGGCTCCTATGTAGTTCCTTTTGGGGTCTGTTTATGGGTTTTTGGGTAAGGGATTATAATATACTACCCAAAAGGAACTACATTGGAGGGTCTGGGTAAACCCTGAACCCTAATCGTGAGAACTACATAGGAACCTTTGGATAGGCGGATCTGACGCTCTTGGGACCCTCTCGGCCTGGTTCGCATCCAAGTTCGAGAAGTTCATCTCCTACTGGGCGGTTTAGAACTTTCCGGGATTCTCGTAATTTTGGGGCATACGTAGAAGACCGCGAAATCCTGGAAATTAGCACTTAAACAGCTCTACCTGGAGAACCCCGGCTTCCAATTAGGAATGTTTATAGATTACCCTAGGACTTTTCCCTCGAGTTGGGCTACCTAAGTGGGACAGACCCTGAAATGACACCCTGGCATCAGTATATCGGTGTCTACTCAACTCAGGAAATTCACCTTTTTCTGATGATGGACTGAATCCTGCATGGCACCCCCAAGAGGTAACATGTTACTTAAGGCCCTGGGCTTCTGTCCTCTGTGGTATGGGTCACGCAAGCTATGGGTCCCTGCACACTTCCTGCCCTATAGCGTTTCGGAGCGGCTTCCCAAGTTTGTTACCTACAAGTGCGTTAGGGTGGATAAGCGCAAGCAGTTGCTTAACCCGGTAAAGTCCAAATCTTGCCCTATAAGGGTCCAAGGACCCAAATATTAGGGTTTTAGGGCCCAAATACCATTCAGATTATAGTATTTGGGCCCTAAACTCCTAGTATTTGAGGCCTTGGACCCTTAGGGTTGCACTCTTTGCAGAGTTGCAGGGGCCGCGTGTTTCAGAAGTTTGGTTTGAGTACGTGAGGCTCTCCGCGGTCTGAGCTTTTTCTCTGCGATTCAAAGGTGGTAGGGTTTAGGGTTTACGGTTTAGGGTGTAGGATTTAGGGTTTAGAGTTTAGGGTTTAGGGTGTAGGGTTTAGGGTAGTATGCGAAGGCATTCTTCAATATATCAACCACATACCCTAAGGGTCCAAGTACCTAATCATCACATACTTACCCCAAAACCTGTGCTAAAATTCCTATTACCCAAAACCCCAAGTACCTAATTATTGGGTACTTGGACCCTAAACCCTAAACTCAAAACCCACAACCCTAAACTCTAAACCCTAAACTCTAAACCCTAAACCCCTAACCAGCAGCCTTCACCTCAGCGGCTGAAAGGTGTCAGCGCAACTCTGCAAAGTGTAACAGCGAACATGCGAAGCAGCAAAAGCATCCTACCTGAACCCAAAAGCATGTTAAATAATGGAATTTATGCTTGTTATTATGGGTTCAGGGCTATTATGGGCTTTTATCTTAGATACTTTTGGGGTCTAGGTATTCCTAAACCCTCATTCCAAAATCTTCGACCCTAGGCATCCCACCGTAAACCCCTATAGTCCCCCTTAAGTAGATTTAAGTAGATAGAAAATGGGGTATATGGGGATCTTATTATAATATACCCAAAGCCATATTCTATCTGCTTGAGGGGTACTATAGTCTCAACCCTGAAGCACGCAGGTGCTACCAGCAGCCCTGCATCCTTGATGTCTGACGCGTCTACACGAAAATCCTTAAACATAGAATATGGACCCCAAATCCAAATCCGTGAATCCTACTTCGCCAAAACACAGCCTGCACCGTCAAAACGGAAAGTTTATACTCCAAATGAATCATGAAATGGCAACATTGTGCAGCGTCTACTTTCTATGGCTCGAAGTGTCTCACCAAGAGCAGCAAGCAAAAAACACAACTCCGCGGAAGATTAAATCTAGAACTGAACTTTCGAACCTACGCCCCGGTCTTGAACCCCACACCCGAAACTGAAACCTAGCCAGTAAACCTTGTATATTTATAGACCTTGTCCCAGTGTCGATCAGTCTCCAAACTTGCTGGACAGTCCTCCGTGGGTGGAGCTCCTGCGCGCAGCGCCTGCTTGCACCAAGACATCATCTCTTTAACTGGTCTAACGTCTTGTAAGGATGTACAACGTTGCGAAGAGACTGCCCGTATTGCAGGGATCTGGTGTTTGTGCGGGCTCTGGGTCTAGGAGGGCTTGCATGCTCAGGACCCAGGATTTGGCATCGCAGGTTCCAGTGCGACCCCAAACTCCGCACTGTGAGCTGCACGGGCTGGGGGCATTGGGGTGTGCACAAAGGTGTAAGATGAGGATGTGTCATGTTCCGGGGATAACCCTGCTACTGAACTGGGTTGCTGTTAAGGAACTTACAATAATTTACCCTAATATAGGTACATGGTAAACAAGTGGGTATCCTCATTGTATTGACTTGCTTTAAGTTCCTTCACAGCTACTCAGTGAAAGCCTAGCGGCTTGCCCAAGTTCTGGGGCGAGCGTCTTCAAGGTAAGGACTGCATCCTGTAGGGTTGAGGGATTAAGGATTTCCGAAACTTAGATATTAATCAAGTACGTGTATATAAATATATACACATGTGTGGATTATATATATATACACATACATACATACATATATATATATATATACGGTGACCATGGTACCTCCACCCAAACCCTTCTTATCTACGATTGTTTCCCGTTGTTTGGCCCATATGCGGTGTTTCAAATTTGCGGACACTCGTCTCGTTTGCTTCACAAATCTTTTTGGGGCTGATGTCGACAAAACCACATGAGCTCGTTCATCGGGCTGGAGTATGCATCTGGGCTTTGTTTTGAACCAAGAGCACGGTCAATCTGCTGGTCCTGGATGCAAAATACTGTGGGGTTCAGGTTACAGGATTCAAGAATGCGGCAGTCCTGAAAAGATGCTTCTGTGCACATTGTATGCAGACACTTCATACACACAGCGCTGTCTTCTAGAGTGTGCTCCGTCCAGGCACCACCAACCCAACAACCCCACCGACTTATGATGGACAGCATGGTACCATGTACGACGACCTAGACGGCCTTGGCGTCGTGAGAAAAGCGGCATTGATCGCCCCAAAGACAGTCGTTCTTCAGAAAGTGGGTGCACCTTACGCGTTGAAGGGTTGAGGCGCTGATGGTGGAGAGGATTTGTGACGTCTTGTTTCCGCTCTTATCACAGCCAATGCCCACGTGACCATGCGTCAGGCAGCTGGAACACGATTGTCTTGAACATGCATCTAAGCGCGCCATGCCATCATCCAAAATTCCATGGGTGGCACAGAAGAAATACCGCAAAAGCCCGCTACCTGGGATAACAAAAACATTCTAAGAGCGCCGCGTATTGACGACATTTCACATTATTTCCATGAAAGCCACGCCCCTGCACGCCTGACAGATTCTGAAATTCACTTAACGTTCCTGTTAGTCTGGCAATGGATTGTGCAGAATGCTTTCCATGACGAGCAGTCCTCACACACCATCCAGACATCCTATGTTCTGGGCCACGGCACGTAATCACCCTTGAACCTTGGCAACCACATCGTGAGGCAACGCGTCAGCTGAGACGTCAGCAGTCTTAGACATCGTGGATTCGAGATCTCCCGCACATTTCCGATAAGAGCTGCTGTCTCCTTGTTTATCCGCTGACTTCTCAGGAAATTTAGAAGATTGGTCGGTAGGAACTAAGAGTCAGCTGAATATAAGTTAGTTAGATCTGAAAACGTGACACGTGCTTACTGACGCTTGTATATAATCGGTGACAACCTGGGAAGGGATATCTATCGGCTCCGTGAAGGTAGGGATACCCAGAGTTGCCTTACATTGCAGATTTGAAGCCTTGATCTTGAAAACCTAGGTCCTGGCAGCAGGAACGCCAACCACTCTCAACCCCGAACGCTGGTCCTCCACTGTTCGCGGCGCACGACGCCGAGTAGTAGGAGGCCTCAGCAATATGTAAGATTGCATGCTATCGCTACTCTTCTGTTAAGTAGGTGCGCCAAGAGAAGTGCAGGGCGCCTACATCTAAGGGGGGTCCTTATCCCTAGCAGTGTACAAATGTCCGAAGCCCATGGCGACATCCCTTTTTGGAGAAAACCCTTCAAAGGATTCGGGATTAAGTTACAGGTTTACGCTTTGAGGATTGCGGGCTTGCCTCTTGTACAGACGAACACCATCACTGTAGTTGGTTCACTTACCCTCCCATACCTCCTTTGCGCTTATATGAAACTACTTCATGCGCAACGTCTGCATACACGGCTGGCAAGAATTGCGCTGCTCAGTGGGACCTTACTTTCCGACAGACACTGAACAACCACACTGCCCAAGCATTGACCGTCCCACCATGAGACTGTCCCACCTCTACACACACCCCCTGCAACAGGCTCCTGTCGACCTACTCCTTGCATCGAAATACGACCATGCCGGGGTTTCTGAAAACGGCGAGTTCCAGCAACGACTGTACAGTTGTGGGCGCGGTGTAGCTTACTCCAGATTTTGATAACAACATATAAGAGCTACTAAGGTCGCTGCAATAGCATGGTAGGCTTTCAATGGTCTTGGAGCCTACTTGGGAGCTGCAAGTAGGATTTCTATGGACCTCTACATAGCTGCTATATACGCATTCAAATCGGATACTTCTAGCTCTACTGATAAAATCCAACTTCTCATGGACATCTGAAGGAGGAGAATTACACAAAGCTTCGGACTCTTCTGCGGCTTCTGCGGCCTTGCGGGCTCTGCTCTGCTCGAGGCCAGGAGCGCAAATGGTTCCATTGGATTGCCAGGGTCAGGGGATAAGGAAACTTGTGTGAACTCGGAATCGTTGCTGCATCTTGAGGATCTACAATGCAAAGCCATTTCGGGCTGAACATGATTTGCTGAGGGTTGGGAGATTGTTTCATTCAGGAATGAAAGGGATTGCAAGGGAACTATCTACGCGTTATGCAGATTCTGCGGAGATCTTGTTCCTGGCTTACAATGTACCGAGGTTTTTGTGCATTCCGTGCCTGATCCTTGTGGCTGAGTGTTCCAGTCTCTATACATATATATCTCTCTGCATGTGTATATACATATATTTGCATATATATATATATGTCAATGTGTGTCTACAGATATCTAGAAGCACGCCTGCACACCATAGCAGTTCCACAGTTGGCTCAGGCCTTGAGTGACTCGGGGAGCTTTTGCAACCCAATCGTGAGAAAAAATACCATTTTGGGGGGGATATAGGGATATTACCCCGAAAAAAATGTCATTTTGGGGGGATATAGGGATATTACCCCAATAATGGAGAATCAAATGGAATAGAAAATGGAAAATTAAATGGAAACTGGGAATATATGGGGAAATGGAGCAGTCCTTCCAAACCAGCAAGGAACGACAGCTCACGCAGTCTTCCTCAAAATTGGGGGGGGAAATGATATACCCGCAATTTTGTCCTCGAGCATTGCATGGACGAACCCTCAAGTTGCCAAAAAGGGGGCCCGTGATTTAGAGAACCTCTCAGCGCGAGCTTTCCTGCGTGCCCTCAAAAAGCAGTGGCAAGTCTGGTAGACCCCTTTTGCAGATCACTTGTTTGGAAGCTTTTCGCAAGGGCAGAAGTGAGGCGTTTCTTTTCCTGCACTTGGAGGCTCAGGATCATGAGAACCTACTGATGGTTGTACTTAAACCCACTTACCAGCCCATGAGTCCCTTCACTTAGATAAAAAACTGTCGCTGGCATTATAGGTGGGCTGTTCTTACCAATGAATCTGAACCTCAAACTCATCTGGGATCCCCCCGAACTCTGGCGTAACCAGTAGCACCCTGGACAGTCAACTACAGACCAACTATATGGCTTTCCCCAAAAGGCACCACTATTGGTGGAAGCCCGGTGTTCTGGACGTTGCTCGTTGAGGAGATGGGATACCATTCCCAGAGGGTCCACATATACAACCATTAAGGATTGGGACCCATAATTCCTTCTATAGTATGGTATTTTGGGGCCTAATTCTTTAATTGTTATATATATATATGGACCCTCTGGGATTTCTAGAACATGACATGTATCAGTATCAGGTTCTGTCCTCATTGAGGCTGCTGAAGCCGTCTTGCGTCCGCGCCTCGTGGAAGATCAACATGTGCGAGCAAAGTACCGCCATGCAAAAAAGACATGTGTAGGGAATCTGGGACATTCGCTGGATTGTGACAAGTCTTTGATACTGACATTGCCTGATCTTCAGCTCTATTATTCGGTGTCTCAATACTAAGGTGCCCCTTTCTAGAGCTTTGTGATGGGCATCCTGTCAGTACCTAGCGGGGTTTCTGTGGTGGGACAGGATCAAGTAGCATCAATTGCCACTACACAAATCTTCGAGGGCGACCGATGAAGAAGAACAGCCAAGTAAGAAACCAGTGGGGACTATCTGCCACGGACGGGAGTTACACTGCCTTCACCCTAAACCCTAAACCCTAAACCCGCAAACCCCTTACACATCCCCAAAGAACTTGGTAGTCTCCCTTCCACGGAGATTGTAACATCGGCTTTGAAGTCTTCAGATGTGGTAGTTTCCCAAAATAGGGGGACCCCAATATAGACCCCCAAATACTATAGTCCTTATTATGGGGACCCCCAAAAAGGTACCCCTAATTTTGCGAAACCCCGATGTACACCTGGGCACAGGCTTTCGGCTTGAAGGCAGGGCTGCTAAATATTGCTCACAAGGGGCTTCTTCCTGTACGATTCTCTAAGCCAGAGGCCGCAAAAGGATGACAGGAACACGTTTCGCATCCCAGAAAACTTCCTGAGGGACTTCGTAATCCGCAAGCAATCCATGACCGTCAGCCCTGAACCAGCCATAATTAAGTGAAATGCGGCTTTAAGACTCAGAAAGGTTGTTGAGCACATGACATTGACTCGAGAAGGTGCGGCGAAGGATAATCTCTAAGTTCTAAGGGTCCAAGGACCCAAATATCAGGGTTTTAGGACCCAAATACTACGATATCAATGGTATTTGGGCCCTAAAACCCTATTATTTGGGTCCTTGGACCCTTAGATTAAGTTCTATCCCGCATCTGAGCACCAGGCCCTCTTTGGCGCTGACTCTGGATTGTACATGGCGCAAGATCATGCCCAGTACTCAAAAGGTCGGACAGCAAAGATGGGGGACTTGCACGCAGCCTTTCAATACCTCGTGGCTTACTGGGGGTTAGTAGGGAATAAGGGAATATAATCCCTATATAACATATTCCTTTTCCTAAGGGTCCAAGTACGCAATAATCATATACTTACCCAAAATCTGTACTATAATTACTATTACTCAAATCCCAAATACCTAATTATTGGGTACATGGACCCTCTGGGTAACATATTTCTTTATTCCCTACTAGCCCCCAGGTAGTTTAAGCTGTGGTTGTCTGAATGGAGGTGTTGGTTCTCACAGTGGCCCTTAGTTTTGAGTTGGCCGCGGGCTTTTACTTAGAAGTCAGAACCATGCATGTGAATTATAATCTAAATTCCTAGTATCCCCCTGAATAAGCCCTGTAGCAATCCCCCATAGAATCCCCTATGTAATTCCATTCAAGGAGTTTAGGCTATGGCTCATGTCGTAAGCATGTTTTAGTGTTGTAGCTCATGCTTTGAGAGCAGCTTCGTCGCTTCAAAGGTTCTGGCGCAAATGGGTAGTTCCCAAAATCAGGGTCCCATTCTGGTACCCCTAAATATTAAGTGCCGTAATATAGAATATACCCAAAAGAGGCCCAGAATTTTGAGAACAGCCCAGATAAGTTGCCAACAACGTGGAGCAGAAGCCAACACCATGCCTGCTGCAGTTAACGCTCAAGTTGGAGACAGCAGGTAAGAACTTGCAACCTCCAATGGTTGATGAATACTCGCTGAAGTGGAACCCAACACTAGCTATTCTTCTTCACGGCTTGCAAGAGTCCAGCTCGAAATGCTCCCCTTCTGTGGTCCTGCAACTCATGCTGCCCCCCCTTAAGTAGATAGAATATGAGGGTTATTATTGGGGTCTATATTGGGATAATGGAAAAGAAAATGCAATCTAGTATTTAGGGTTTAGGGTTTAGGGTATACTGCAAAGTCAGCTGGGAGCATCACAGGCCCCATATTCTGGCCAGCGCCTTCTGTCACTGCGGCTAAGGCTGTGAAAGATCTAAGCCAAAAACGAAAAATCAAAACATCTTTGAGAGCGACCACGGTATCACTCAAATCGGCCTTGCCTAAACCCCCAAAGTAAGTAAAATAATAGCCCTGAACCCCTAAATATAGCCCAAAAGGCCATTATTTTACATACTTTTGGGGTTCAGGTGGTGCCTTTACCAGCCTCCCAGATGAATGCCCGCTCCAGACTTCAGAATTCCCGTAGATGCATTCATGTCTGCAAAGGAGACTCCTGCCTTTTGTCGCGGATTTCTGATGAGATGCTCTCGGATACGTGATGCACATTCGCCAGCAAGCTTTGCTGCGGCATGTACCGAGATCTGTTTGCCCTGAACCTTCCCAGCGCTGGCCTCCTGAAAAACAGAAGGCTTCAGCTGGGTCATAGTTGGGAAACGATTGAAGTCCTCCAGCTCTCAAGTTAACTGGTTTTGGCTTTACTTGACATTTGCACCCTAGGGATCCAAGTAGTCATGACGGATAGGCCTCTACGGCCCAAAGTAGGGACATTTCTACACTTGGATTCCCAGGGCAAGCTTGCACCCAACAAGGACCCAAACAGAAGCGCGGTGCATTGGCTGGATGCCAGACATGTGCACATGAGCCCCTGACTAGAGCTGACAAAGTTTTAGAGTTTTGGGTTTAGGCTTTAGGTTTGGGGCTTTGGGTGGATTTAGCTGACGAAGACCGACTGTGCAGAGATCCTAGCATAGCAGAAAATCAGAAGGAAAAGCGATTGAAACTGGGATTATAAAATGGTTTAGGAATGTTTTGAAGTTGAGTACTTGGAGGTCCAATAAGACATCTTACCTATACTCATAGTTGTACTTGTAACCGAATTATAGCCCCATTAGATGACTCGGAGGGCTTATATTGGGTAAGTACAGTGATAAGTACTGATAAGTAGAATCATGAGTAGGTTGTGAGCCCCAAGCGTGCAGGGCTTGAGATCTACCATCCCGGAAACGCGCATGGATCCTGAAAGGGACCCTACGAACACTGTAGTATACTGTACTGTACTTTTGAGGGGGGCCTATACGGGTTCCATCAAAGTTTGGGGGTAGGTTGAAGTGGAAAACCATGCGGCTACTATATGCCCTAGCAGTACATGAGCTATTGTGAAAACTTCTCGTATCCCCCTTAAAAGCACCTATAATACTCCACAATATAATCCCCCATATTAAAAAGTTTAGACTAACACTTGCATGGTCCCCAAATCAGGCCAAGGCCTTATTAGGGAGCATTGGGGATGATGCGGGATAATTAAGTCATCTATAGGGCTTTTCAGGGCTGAATAGGCCTTGATGGCTGGGGGGGTGGTTGAATATTGGGGCGACGAGTGTAGCCAATAATACAACCAATGATGAAGCAGAATGGATGCCGGACTTCGAAAAAGGTAAGACAATGGCTCAAAACCTAAACCACGAAGCCATCAATCCTCTAGCCATACATACCAGTATTATACATACCTGGGCCCTAAACCCTAAACCCTAAGAAGCACAATGGACCTTTGTCGGGGGCGCAACGGCAGCGCTAGACTCTCTGCCAAGGCCTTGCGAACGGTCAGGAAATGCAAAGCTCTGTATCATCCTCGCTTTGAAGCGGTTTAACAGAAATTGCGTAATGGAATCCTACATCATCCGTCGCTCTTGCTTGGTTGGTGGTTTAGATTTTAGACTGCTTGCATTGAAACTTTCCTGGTCAAGTTGATGTAGGATTCAAGCGAAAGAAGACAAATTGATCAATTCTCAGAATTTGGGTCGCCCTGAGTGTCTCGAAAATGGTATAGCCCAGGCTTTCTGCAAGCTATGAATCCCAAAAACGGGGCCCGCAATTCTGAGAAACTCCCAAATTGATGTGAGCATGCGGGTCTTGTGCTACGCGCTGCCCAATGCTTGGGAAAGCCCGCCTAAGTGATTTCACTGGCGGCACAAAAA
This sequence comes from Symbiodinium pilosum, assembly GCA_905231905.1. Lineage (NCBI taxonomy): Eukaryota > Dinophyceae > Suessiales > Symbiodiniaceae > Symbiodinium > Symbiodinium pilosum. The sequence goes on along the minus strand of CAJNIZ010036925.1, from coordinate 39,896 downwards.
CGAAATGGCCTGCGGCCAATGGTTTTCACATCTGCGCTCACATGTGGATTTAGGCTTTAGCCCTAGAAGTCCAAGTAGCTCAAAGTAGGTACGATGTAGAGACTTCAGCGCCCAAAGTAGGCATTCGTATTCCAAGACTTGGATCTATTGAAGCTTCTCCGGATTGTCTTGCCTAATCCACTTTTTCAGAGCAGCAAATGCTCCGCTAAATCCTGTAGGATCCATAGGCAACAGACCCTTGCAGCAATGACCACTCCGCATTTGCGGAAATCAGGACATCTGCACCAAGGGGCAGAGTCTTCTTCTCTTGGTCTTGCATGAAGCCTTACAGAAACACCTTGAGTGATACTGAGCCAGCAAAACTACAGGGCTTGGGGTTTAAGATTTCTGGACCCTCAACGAAACCTGAACCCCCGGCAAGGCAAAGACAGCAAGGCCAAGGTAGATTAGACTCTGCTGGTCCCTTCCAAATGAGCATTGGAGCGGGCCATGTGCGCTTCCGCACATATCTTTGCCTATTGTCCTCATTGCACTCCCGAATTTCTCGGGGAGCACAAGCTTTGCCAACTGACTTACGTGCAAGATGCTGACTGCAATTTGGCTGTTGCTCTTGCTCGTCAAGCAACCGTGCACTGCACACGCAGAGCCTGCGTGCAAAAGGCAGATGCTCTAGCAAGAAGCCAATGGGAATCTGCAGATAATATGTTAGAGCGAAGGGTAGCTTCAGCAGAAAGACTGAAGAAGGAAAATGCCGGAATCCACCGTTCTGTCGAGAGTGCCTTTTAGAAAAAACACCTCTCAAAAGCTCATACTTTCCAAGGGACTGCTTTTCAGGTTCAATACTGTGTAACCTTCGACAAGTTAGACGAATCAATGGCGAGGCGTGGCCGCGAAGTAGGCTTACCACGGCTGGTTAAGGGGTTCTGGCTCAGAATTTTAGCAGGCGGGCTGGAGTGGATTGTGGACGGGGTTCAGCGCAGCAAGAGTTCGCCTAGACATGCAGATGGACAACATGTCGCTGCAATGCCGGGGTTTCAGGGTTTCGGGTTCTAGCTGCAAGGTTTCGGACTTACAGATGTGGGGCATCTCTACAACAAGTGGATGCCCCTGGGCAAAGATGGAGCTTGAATATTCACGAACCTTATGGATCCAAGTACCCAGTAATCATGTACTTTTCAAACACCTGTACTACAATGATCTTACCCCCAAGCACCAGTGACGAATTATGGCGTACTTAGACCCTTATAGAGAAAGATGGGAGGAGCTGAGAGGATTGGTCTACAGGTCCTCACTACGGATCAGGGCTTAGGGTTTAGAGTCAGAGACTTAGGGCTAAGTTCGACCTTGTTGGTGCCTGTACGTATCAGCAATTTTGAGGAAAGCTTAAGATTGAAGAGCCTGATCTACTTCGAGTGCATCTGCAAGGTTCAGGCTCTGCCTGTCTAAGATTCAAACATTCGAGCTTCAGCGACGCTACGTTGCAACTGAACAGCGTGCTGGCGACAAGACGCTTACATCTTGAAATCCTGTCAAGCGCGGAGGGAGACACATGTGCTACTGGGGCATTTCCGGCTACTTGCGTTTAGTTACCGCAACAGTTGCCACAACAGGAAATAGGAATGCCGATGAATTGGGGTCTGTGACTTGTGCGAAGGTCCATGGCCTAAAAGATGCTTTAAGTAGCGGGTCTATGGGTTCCGATTTAAAGCCCAGGTCGTACTGACTTCGATTTAGATCCAAGACTCTTTTTGGGAATGCGCCCTCCCCCGCCTACATAGGGACTGTTTCCATCTTGGGTGAGCAGTCTATTACACTTATCAGGACTCAACATTACAACAGCGCCCTAGGGTTTAGGGGTTTGGGGTTCAGGGTTGAAGCGCTTTGAGGAGAGTTTTTTGGGACGAGAAGCCAGCATGGACCTGAACTGGGCAACCTGTAGAGGAGGGATAGAAGGTGGCTTTAGGGTTTAGGGTTTGGAAGTGGCGCTGGAGGCTGCTTGAAACTCTTGCTTCTAGCCTACCTAACTAGCTTTGCAAAAGATACCGGCTAAAAAGTAAGGTTTCTAAACCCCATGAGAAGGATTCACGGTATGTAACCCATTCTCACGCCAAACCGTCAGCAGAAGCTTCCATCTGTCTGAAAACCTTTCAAGTAAAGTTCAGCTCTTACAATAATGTGCCATGTCGCGAGTCCTAAGCCGTTTACCCTAAATCCTGAGCAATCAGGAACTACAAGACCTAAATCCCAAATTCCCTGACCACAAAACCAAAATCAAAAAGCGAGTTCCCCGAAATTACCCTCATCAGTGGCAACTAGTCATCTGCCATTTTACACTAAACCCTAAACCCTAAGGCCTGTCTAGCTTCGTTCATACGTAAAGCTCAGCGTTTGCTGTGTAAGCATGTTTGTAAAGGGTCCCAGGACCCAAATAATAGGGCTTCAGGTCCAAAATAATATTCATGTTGTAGTAGTTCGGCCGTAAAACCCTACTATTTGGGTCCTTGGACCCTTAGGGGTAAGCATCTGGTCATCTGTTCGCTAGCTACCTTTGTCTAAGCTCTGCCGATGTCCCCAAAATCCGAAACTTTACTGAAGATACCACCAGTCTTCCCTACCTGCAATGGATTCCGAAAGCAGTTTCCCAAATGGACTATAGAGACTCTTTCTAAAATTTGTAAATTGCAACCATACTTCTTGAATCCTAGACCTTGCCATCCCCCAAAAAAACCCGAACCCCTGCGTATACTTGGGTAGTTCCCCAAATTTCCAATTGTGGTACCCCTAAATGTTAGGTGCCGTAATATAACCTAGAACCCAAAGGAGCCCATAATTTTGAGAATAGCCCACTTATGTTCCCTACACAAAAGAACCCAAAGGGTCCATGTAGGTACATGGTATATACTTAGGGCCCAAAGGGGTTCCCATATACCTACTTTAAGGGCTAAGTATATACCATATAGCTACATGGACCCTTTGGGGAAGGCAGAATGCATTTGCGTAAGGAGCTCCTTGTCCAGGAAGGCCGTGAGATTGTTGCAGGCCTCGGTGAACCGTTTAGGCTCCCCTATGGTTTTGGAGATTCNNCTTATTATATTGATATAGACTATCCCCAGCTCCTTAGCTCCCCCCAAAAGTATGGGTAGTAGGTCTATCATAAAAGGGGAATAGACCCCTTATATCATGATCCTTCTTGTACGGGCCACATAAACAGACACCTTTTTTTGGAAACCCCTAATTACGGTATAGGGATGAATCTTGAGCATCTGGGCAAAGTTTTACGTACGGGGGAATTAGGATGTGTTGGGCAGGCTGCATCCCCTGCTCTCCGATCATCCTGTATTCTGTAACGAAGGCAGGCCAAAGCACGATTTGCCGATTGTCCTTGCACAGTTTGTTTTTTGTTCACTTGCTTCGTGCTTTGTTGAAGCCAAGATATGAGCCATAGTCTGAACTCCTAGTATCCCCCCCTACTAGCCCCTAGAATCGTCCCCTATACAACCCCCCCTTGAAGGAGTTCACACTATATTGCCCCAATAATCTACCCTATAATCCCAGTTTCCATGTGATTTTCCATGTTCTTTTCCATTTGATTCTCCATTTTTCCCTAAACCCTAAGCCCTAAACCTATTGGGGTAATATCTCCTTGTAGCTCACATGGCCCTCCACCCTTCTGCCCATGGAAGTCGAAGCTCCTCACCTGCCAGCCAAGGTAAGGACCCTTGATCTTTAGTCGAAGTCTAGATCCTAAACTGGGGAGCCGTTAGGAACTTCAATTACTAGTTACTATAGTAAGGACACCCTATTATGCATCCTATATCCGTAGTATGTTATATAACATAAAATAACAGCAGCCCACTTTGAATCTCAGGACCTGCACCAAACTAACAAGGAAGCCCATAAGCGGCCCTAGCACATGGTAAGCTCAGCCGTTCTAGGCTTCATGCTAGCTTCAGAAGCAGACCAACTAACCCTACACCTAGGTATACGCACACGTACTCCCACTACAGCCCCCGCATACTGCCTATGACTACTCTAAAAAAAGGCCCCTGAAGCCCAAATGCTGCACCCTGAGCCCCTGCAGCCTAGCTCCTAAACACTCAAAGCTTGAACCCTGAACCTTAGACATCTTTTCAACCCCAAACTCTGAAGTTTGCCCTTGAACACCAAATCCCTGGTCCCCGTGCTAGTTACCTCTTGGGTTGCTCGTCCAGAAACTTCTAGAAACTTCTTGTTATATGGGGATTACAAGGTGCTTGTGGGGGCCATTATCCAAGAATGTCTGGTGTCAAACGCTCTCTGTAGGGCCAACGCCTCCATCTGAGCCGCCTGGTGGGTCGCCGCCTGGGAGTTTGGGTTTAGGGTTTGGGAGTTTAGGGTTTCGGGGTACTGCCCGGTATGCGGTCTCTCAGCACAAGGGTTTGTTCCTGCTTATTCATATTCATTGTCATATACGATAATAAGGTTTAGCATTAAGGGATTCCGATCCCCAGGTGCCCCGATTCTGAGCCCTTAGAGCCAATTCCCAATACAGCCCCATGCTCCTTGTGAAGCAGACCACAAGTAGCCAGACCTTTTAAGAACTCCCCGTGCAATTAAACTCCTAAACCCTGAATAGTAGTTTCCATTTTCTTGTCCATTATCCTAGCCTATATAGAGTTCCTATATAATCTCCATATATCCCCATTTACCCCATAATAACTCCCTTTTTTTCTGAGGGTCCTATGAGTGGTGCTGAGGTCCCGGCCCATCCACCAGTGAAGGTCCGGTCGAGGAGTGAGATGTGCCTTGGGTGACAGTTTAGGGTTCAGGGTCTTAGGGTTTAGAGTCTTAAAATCTTAGGTTTTAGGGTTGAGGGTCTTAGGGTTCAGGGTCTTAAGGTTTGAAATTTCGGGTTTAGAGCGTAGGCTCAGGGTTTGAGGCTTTGAGGCTTCTAAGCAACAACTATCGGCCCCAAGTACGGACCCTTAACCCCAGAGTCCTCGCATACGGATTCCAAATCTTGCAAAACCCTACAGACCCAACTAAGGGCCAGTAGTGAAGACCTTAATTAGTAGAGAATGGAGGAGTGATTGTAATGATTGTTTTCGGGATTTCTGCAGGCATAGGTGCTGCTGGGCTAAAATGTGAGGGGACGCACGAACGGGCTACAGGGATTGCAGACGGAGGACATTTTGCACTACTTTAGAAGTCTTCTACCCTAGGAGCTACAAGATCATGAGGTCGCACATGGTGCAAGATTTTCCCCATCCACTGCAAGGACACTGTGGGGATGCTCCCTCAATCCGCTGAGCACCAGGTACCATTAAATGCCAGAAGTTGTCCCAATTTTGTCAAGAACTTCACCGCCACGGCTCCAGAACGTGGAGGTTGAGGAGGGGTGAGGCCTATCAGGCTCTTGGGCTTAAGCCTTAATTGGGCAGGTCCCAAAATTTAGGTCCCCTTTTGGTACCCCTCAATATCAGGTACCGTAGTATAATCCATTACCAAAAAGGGCCCCTAATTTTGAGAACCCTAAACCCTGAACCCTAAAACCGTAAACCCTAAACTGTAATATTTGGGACCTAAAGCCCTAGCATCTGTGTCCTGGGACATTTACGGATCGTCAATGCTACAGGAAACACACAATGTGTTGAACATCTATGGCCCAGGTCCCGACGGAAAGAGCTTAGCTCTACTGGTTTCTCAGAGAACCCCTTGATATACATCGCCCAAACGGTTGAAATCATCCTAAACCTTAAACCCTAAACAAAGGAGGCCAGCCTTGTGACCTTGATGAGAAACCCTACATCACAGCACCAAGCTGAGGCCGCAACACAGATGCCTGGAACGTGTGATCGGCATCGCTCTTCTCGTATCGCCAGCACCTGAAAACAGCGTAGGACTTTTGATTCGAGATGATGCTGAAAGCTCTGCAGGGGGTTTAAGCATGTGAAGGTTACGAGGCTTTTTGGGGACTCGTGCTTTTAGCACTAAGGGCGTGGGGACGAAGACTGAGTAGAGTTGTCATTAAGCTAGGCGATGAAATTAGAAAGCACGAGGCCGCTAGGCTCCTAACGACTCTAAGCCTAAGACCCACATTAATTTTCCATTCTCCCAATATAACAACAGTATACTACAGTAGCTTCCATTTTATTTTCCATTATCCCAATACAACCCCAATATCCTACAGTAGCTTCCCTTTTATTTTCCATTATCCCAATATAACCCCAATATACTACAGTAGCTTCCCTTTTATTTTCCATTATCCCAATATAACCCCAATACACTATAGCA
>CAJNIZ010036914.1:49020-61818 GCA_905231905.1 Symbiodinium pilosum | reverse complement strand
GGTTTTAGGGTTTAGGTTTAGGAATTATATGGCTTGTATTGGGGTTTTGTAGGGATTATATTGGGTTTATATAGGGATTATATAAGGATTATATGAGGGTTATATTGGGGTTATAAAGAGGTTATATAAGGATTATATAAGGGCTATGTAGGGATTATATAGGGATTACAATGGGATTATATAAGGGTTCTATAGGGCTTATTTCGGGATAATGGAAAAGAAAATGGAAGCTACTATTATGAGGGCTTGTACTTCATGGAAAAGAAAATGAAAGCTTCTATAATAGTTTACATATTTGGGTTATAGTAGGGTTAATGAAAACAACACGGAAACTACTAGCTAGGGTTTAGGGTTTGGAGTTTAGGGTTTGGGGTGTCTCAGTGAGGTGGTGCACTGCTGGAGGCACCAGGGCGCTCAGCCGGACCGGCATGGTACCCACCCCCGCTGGGGCTCCACCCTTGCTTCGACCTTTAGGGGTTTAGGGTTCTCTCGAACTCCGATCGCGCTGGTGTCTCTTTATTTGTTTTTTGCACGTGTCTAGATCAAGCGGGTGCAAGGTTTGGGCTGGGTCGGGCTCGAGGCTTCCTGCTTTGTGAGACTGAGCCTTGCCTGGAGGCCTTCAAGCCTTGAACCACTGGGACCTGTCTGGACCAGACGGGCGCAAGGTTTGGGTTTGGGTCTGGCTCGAGGCCTCTAGTTTTCTCGAGCCTCTGCTTCACGTAATCGGGATTAGAGTTTAGGATTTAAAGATTAGGGCTCAGGGATTAGAGTTTAGGGATTGAGGATTAGGGTTTAGCGATTAGAGTTCACGGATTAGAGTTTAGGGACTAAGGATTAGGGTTTAGGGGTTAGGGTTCGGGCTTCAGGACTGAGAGTTTAGGCTCTAGGAATTAGGGCTTAGGGATTAGGGTTCAGGATTCAGGAATCCTGAAGGTGTAGGGTCTAGGGTTCAGGACTTAGTCCATTGCAGTGAGGGGTATACAGGGAGATACCGGGATAGGGGGAGAATGGAAAAGAAAACGGAAACTGCTCTACCACGAGGGGTATAAGATTTGGGATTTAGGGTTTGGGGCATAGGGCTTGAGGCATAGGGATTAGCTTTGGGATGTAGGCTGTAGCATCAACGAACGGCTACCTGGCGCGTAGCAGAGTATGGGGGTCTTTGTTTTTCAAGGCGCTGCTAGCCAGAGGGTTAATTCCTTCCCCTTAATAATGAGCCCCTGCCCCTACAAGCGGTTTTGTAGAGGTTTCTAGGGGATAGAGAGGAATGGGAACACAAAATGGAAACTAGTAGATGTTAACTCCCCCCCCACCTGTCGTGTACCCGCAGATACTACCACTGAGAGGGAGATATGTCTTCGGCCCATAAGAGATTCTGTTAGGCGCTACTGTAGGAATCCATTCACTCATTCCCTACTAAATGCCAGGTAGTCACCAACAAGCTGTGCAGTTTCGAATGATGACATCCGGGAAAAGCTTTTGCAACAAGGCCAGCGGGGGAGGGGGCGGATTCTGAAAAGTCTCACAGTGGCATACTGTAGGGGCCTAAATGAATACCAAAACTATGGCCCCATACTCCTTGTATAAATGTGGTATAGGCAAACTCAAAGAAGCCTCAGAGCAATAGTAGTAAACATGTAGCGCTTACAGCATCGCTGCGCGCAGCCGAACGGCTTCCCGTATCCAATTCGGCGCTTATCATGGGTAATAGTCATAGCAAAAATAGATAGTAAACCCCAGGCTAATACAGTAGTTTCCATTGTCTTTTCCATCACCCCTTAACCCTTTTGCCTCCAAGGCTTGGTGCCCGACCGGCCCATATCTGAATTGAATGCGTCTTCAGGTGGGCAGTTAACAAGTGGGCGACGCTACATAAGGCGAAAAAAGGCTTATATAGAGGCACTGGGACTATATAAGGGCTATATAAGGCTTATGTAGGGGAAACTACTGAAACTTCCTTAGACTGAAGGGGTATCAGGAACTACCCCGGGTTAAGGTCTTAGCGGTTAGGACCCACAGGGGGGCTTCTACCTTCATATAGCCCCAAGATGATCCTAATATCGCGGTAACCAGAATGGATAATGGGAGCTATACTCGCCCACTAATAAGAACCCTTTGGGGACAGTTTCGTGACCCAATAACTTGCATTTTAAAGCAGGTGGTCTAAGAAGGCCCACAGGCCTTTCAGGTCATATCGCCTGTGAATCTCGAAGGGGGTGTTGAACATGTTGCCCATCACCTGGGCTGAATCTGTTGTTCTAGGGTTTCAGGTCTAGGGTGCTAGGTCACCGCAGTGACATACCTGCAGCTAGATTATACCTTAGGAGGACCCCCCACCCTGTAAGAGTGGTATAATAAGAATATAAGAGGACCCTAATATAATCCCTATTATCCCTTATAGTCACTATTACTGGTGGGGAGTCCACCTAAATTATACCTGGGTTATCATTCCACCTGAACAGATGGAGCGTGCAAAATACAAAAGGAATGGCAGAGCTCAGGAGAGCACCACAAAGTACACCTTCTGGACTGCCGAGCCCTGCGAAGATAGATGACACTTTCGGGATTTCCCACAATTAGCGGCACCTCTTTGTGGCTCGCTAGAATAAGGAGTACTTTAAGGGAATTGGAACCCCAGTAGAAATTAGAATTTCAGCTAGTTATTAGGATTCTAAGTAACAGAAATTAAAAATTGTTTTCAGGAACCTTGTAGATTATAGTATTGTTTTGCCGTATTGAGGGAAACTACTATTTACACTTTCTCTGCTTACGATCCGAGAATCATCTCATCCATCAGAGAGGTGCAAAACATGAGACACGCTCGTCTGTGGCGGAAACCCCCTGAACGCTAAACCCTCTTGGTGGCTGATGCGTTTTTCCCTATGTCCACTCTTGAAGGTCCCCTGGTAACCCTCATATCGACAGTAGCTCATATAACCCTCAATATTAGCCCTGTTACAGACTGGTAATGGGTGGGGGCAGTACCCAACCGTAACCCCAAACCCTCAACCAAAACTCCAAACCCTAAACCGTAAACCCTAAACCCAGGGAACCCTAGAACCTGAACCCAAAACCCTAAACACTGAACCCGAGCTTACACTTGACGCTTGTTGGGTGGGACAGTGGCATACACACAACACAAAGAAGCTGACGGACTGCAGGCTTGTCACAGATAAAACATGACACTTTGAGGTGTCATCCTGATTATATGGGGGTTTAGGGTTTAGGGGTTTAGGGTTTAGGGGATAGAGATAAATAGAGATGTATAAGGATGCATTATAGGGATAGATCGGGGTCTATGGGGACGAAGGTGGTACATAGGCCGTGGGTGCATGTTCAACACTGTCAAGATCCACGATAAGATGTTGTCGAGCAACAACGAGACATGACTTTTCTGGCAGGTAGCAAGGAATGAAGGACTGGGACAAGGGGCCAAATTTTGTACGTAACTATATTGCGACCATTATAGGAATCCGTTCCTTCGTCACTGGAATCACGAAAAAAGCCGCCATAAAGACGTTGCCTATCGAAAGTCTACCGCCAGCCTTTCGATCCTTGTGGACGCTGAGGCAATGCCTGGAATACGTACCAGCAGAGAACGGCTGGAGACAAAACTTACGTGCGTCATTCTCCCTCACAGTAACTGTCTTAAAGTCTCATTGGGGGACCATTCTAACTCTAAATTGCCCGTTGTGGTAATTGTTAGTGTAAGGGGGAGAGACCTAAAATGTACATCGCAGCCATAATTTCGGAATTTAGGTGTACAGTCCACCAGCATGGGTCACAAAACCCAAAATCAAAGGTCATACAGTAAGTACATCAGGAAAACAAACGCAGGAATTGATTGACAAACATGCGCCTGCAGCTGTTTCCGGAACATTGATGGGCTTCCCGGGTTGGCATACGATGGCGCACTCGTCAACTCATACATTGATTGGTAAGGGCCCCCCTCAAAGGACCCCCCAAACCCCAACGAGTCCCAATAGCCTAAACCCTAAACCCTAAACCCTAAACCCTACTATTTGCGAGCCATCAGCTCCTCGCTAGCACTTGCAATCCATGGGCTATCACCTGGTCAGTAAACCCGAACAGGGTTCCTCTAAAGACTACCCTAAAACCTAAACCCTTTGTCCTGGGGCTTCATGGGGTTCCATGTGAGTTTGGGGAGGGTACTGAAACCCTACCCTAAACCCTAAAACCTGCTTCAATAATCTCCTACTCGAAGCCCGAAGAACCCTATCCCCTAATACCTAAGTGTAGCTATAACCCCTACATCTCCTGAGATAATCCCACAAAGCAAGACATGGTAGTTCCCCCTCATAAGGTAACCCAAATTTTAGGAATTACTCACATAGCCATACCCTAAACCCTAAACCCTAAACCCTAAACGAGCCATTAACGCAAGAGCTTTATGCTACCCGGCAGGTGCTTCCCGCGCGGGAACCCTAAACCCTAGACTCTAAACCCTAAAGGGGTATTCTTTGGGGCCCCTAGAGGGCTTAGGGTTTAGGGTTGAGGGCTTAGGGTTCCTTAAGACTAAGGCACCCTTCAGAGCCACCTGGAGTTGTACATTTGGTGGACCCCCCACCCTGCAATAGAATATAAGAGGACCCTAATGTAATTACCAGTCTCCCTTATAGTCACCATTACTGGGTGGGGGGCTCCACCTAGGGTATACCAGGAGATTTTTGTGAATTACTGGTGCTTATAAACCTACTCCCCCAGGCTTTAAAAGAATGCTGCTAACCCTAAACCCTAAACCCTAAACCCTGCTATAACTACCCTCCAAGTGCCCAGAACGCCGGCCCTGAGCCCGGTACAAGCCCAGAAATCGCACCAAGAGCGTACCCTGATTCTGAGTGATGTGGTCCTGGGGTTTAGGGTTTAGGGTTTAGGGTTGGGCGGCTTCTGGGACTTAAAACACAAGGATTCAACAAGTCATATGAGGCGTATATTGTATAACGGGACTATATGGGCCTCATGTAGGGCTAACGAAATTATATAAAGAAGTAACAGGATGTTGGTACTCCCAAACATGACCCCAACCATCCCTAGTTAGGCTAGTAATCGTGGTAATATAGCATGTCGTAGTAAGTACTATAACAATATGATAACAACAGTAATATAGTGACAACAGTAGTAAAGTACTAATACTAATATAGTCATAGTTTTAGTATAGTAATAATATCTTTGGGGAGGGGGGCAAGGGGGCTTGTAGCATAGGGCTTGATAGTACGAATGCGGCTCCGTATTGCACAAGCGTCTTCCTGTTGCTGTGTGGGTCCACTCTTGCATGCTCCTGCAACTTGTCTGTGCGCACTTCCTTCCATGAACTTCTCTTGGAGGTGTTTTGCTTCACGTGCGGTTGCTTTATCTGTCCTGATCCCTTCTTAGCCCTGCCGCCCTGCACAAAACAGCTCTTGCAGCGAAGGCACGTAATACTTCTTCAGCATCTTCTTCAGAAGCATCTGCTCCTCATCCGATGCTGCAAGCCCCAGCCCCCAAGCATGCCTACGGCACATGCCCTGCTGCGCCGGCCTTGTGCGTGACTGTCTTCATCATGTACTTCCTTGGCTACACCACACATCGACTGATACAAGCGTGGGTTGCTGCCCGGTGCTCGGTAGGGAATGGGGGGACGGCTTATACTAGGCATTTTGTCATAATTTCGGAACCTCCTACGTATTTGGTAGTTTCCCAAAATCAGGGGACCCCGATGCCGACCCCAAAAAACTACATTCCTTATTGCGGGGGCCCCGAAAAATCCGAACTTTTAACGCATCCCTATATGCTACTATAGATCACTTCATACTCTACTACAGAAAAGCATTGATTGTCCGCTGCCAAGGTGCCCATCAGACGTGTAGTAGAAAAACGCCCCGCCTTGGTTCACAAAAGTTACTGTGGTTTGGGGTATAGGGCTTAAGGTTTCGGGCTTAGAGTTTCGGGCTTAGGGTTTCGGGCTTAGGGTTTCTGGCTTAGGGTTACGGGCTTAGGGTTTAGGGCTTAGGGTTTAGGGCTTAGGGTTTAGCGATTAGGGTTTAGGAATTAGGGTTTGGGGGTTACGGTTTAAGGTTTTTAAGAATAAGGGGGCCAGAGAGCTAAGCCCAAACAGCATAAGGGGTTGGTGTTTATGTGGATTTCCGTAAATCAATGGTTTTTTTGTTTGAGGGTACCTATACTTGGGATTATGGGTTGTGGGGGGTCCAGTTCTGGGGTACCCCGGTCTATGGAAATTAGTCCATGTGATTAGAATAGGGTTTGCCAGTTTATTGCGCTAAGGTTCAATAATGGTTATGACCCCATAACATTGGCCATTATTTATGGGGGCTTCTGAGAAAGAAAACCCTTCAGGGACCTGAAAAAAAATCTTGGGTTCACAGGGACAATGGGGTCCCCTGTAAGACTGCAAGTGATATGCACGGATAATTTTGAGAGGCTCCCATGTTCTTAGCAATCCCGACCTACAGAAACCCTAACGACAAAAAATGCAAAACGCCAACATTGTAGTGAAGGTCTGCAAAAAAATTTGCGCCCCCACACCAGGAAGAATGTTCTTTATTTCTATAAGGTACCCTACTGCATGAGGTGCGTCGGGGAGGAGGGCTTGTTATCTAAGTGAAATATATCCTTTGTACCCCCTATATAACCTCAGTCTACATGCCAGTTCCATGTTCCTGCCATTTCTACTCGGGTATGCCTAGACCCTAAACCCCTATATAACCATTCTAAACCCATACAAGGGACCCCAGAATTATCCCCAAAGGGAATATTGTTGGTGATGCATCCTGAACTCTAAACCCTTAAAAAATCCTTAAACCCTAAACCCTAAACCTGTAAACCCTAAACCGCTAAGCCCGTAAACCCTAAACCCTTAAACCCTTATATAAACCCTTAAACTCTGCAGCCAAAAGCCTCTCTAAACCCTAAATCCTGAATCTCAAGGGTTGTTAGGAGGGGACCCCTTAGAAGGGACCCGTAATCCCATTACCTTATATAACCTTTATAAAGGCCTGAAAAGCCCCCTATATAATTAACCAGGTAGCACCCTAAACCCTAAACCCTAAAGTATTACCCCCAATAAGCTACAAGGGTCCCCAGTAAGGGTCCCTCCTGAGCGCCTGGAGAATCCTAAGCCTTCAGGGTTTAGGGTTTAGGGTTTAGGCTTAAACCCTAAAACCCTTGAACCCTAAAACCCCAAACAGTAACCCGCTGAGGTCCCCACTCTTGCCCTCAGAGGACAGCTCTGACAACGAAGACAAGTTTCCCAAAACCTTGGCTACGGTTAAGGGTTTAGGGACCATGTTTTACCCGGCTTAGGAATTTAGAGCTTAGAGGTTGGAGTTTAGGTTTTGGGGTTTAGGGTTTGGGCTTTAGGCTTAGCCCTAAAACCCCAAACCTTCGGCAGAAACAGATTGTACTAGGGATATCCCTGCATACAACTAGACATAACCCTGGACAATGTTAAATACTCCCGTTGTGTGACATTATCGTGTATTCGGCATGGTTGATATTAGGGGGGTGGGGTGGTCCAATGTTAGGGGAGGGGGATTGAGAAAGAAGCGGGCGTAGTCCAAATTACTTCATGACAGACTGACTTCTTCACGGAAATCCAGACTTCCTTTTGCGAACACCATCGCAAACTTTTGCGGAGGCATGTTTGATTGAAGCAGAAACCACGCCCTGAACTCTTAAAAGAACCCGTGACCTATGCCCTCAACTCCAAAACCGAAGCTACAAGACGACAAAAAGTTCTGGGAAGGTGAAGTGGGGTTTGAGCTTACCCAAGCCCTTACTCCAAGACCGAATCGCAGAAGCTATGTCGTCTCCCATGGCTTGCAAGGCCTGGGGCTTGCTCGACTTAGGCGACCTTTTGCGGATCTTTCGCGGATTTTCGGGTAAGTTTAGGGGTTCAGGGTTTAGGGTTATTCTCAAAAGTATGGGCCCTTTGGGCTATAGATTCCATTAGGGCACTTGATATATAACGGTACCAAAAAGGGCCCTAATTTTGGGAGCTACCCAATGTCCTGACACCCTTTTGCAGCTGGTGTCTCTGAAGTCCTGGCCATCATAACTCCTAAGCCCGAAACCTTTTTGAGCAACGGACTTTGATGCCGAAACCTTAAACCCGTAACCCCAAACGCATAACCCCAAACCCTAAAACCTAAAGCCTAAACCCTCAACCCAACTGAGGGTCAGGACCATGTTCCCCAGCAGCTGTTCAGGTCCCACAGACCGAAGATAGTCATCGCTGTGGATTCCAAAGCTCGCGCGTATCCGCCTGGGCTAATCAACCCTAGGGATGGCGGAGTTTAGGGTTGAGGGGTTGAGGGGTTTAGGGGTTGAGGGGTTTAGGGGTTTAGGGTTTAGGGGTTTAGTGGAGGTCTATGCGCTCAAGGGTCAAAGGGATAATGTAGAGGTAAAATTGGGGTTATATAGGGGTTATATTGGGGTTAGATATAGGATTTAGGGGTTTAGGGTTTAGGGGTTAGGATTTAGGGTTTTAGGGTTTAGTTTACTGTATCAGGGCTTAAGGGTTTAGAGTTTAGGGTGTAGGGTTTAGGGTTTCTCCTGCAGAGATGTTCTTAGCTCACAGGGCAGCGCGGTATAGGGTGCAGGGTATGTTGGGATGATTCGACGGGTAGGTTCAAATCTACATGGAGGGTTGCCAAAATCATGGTACGGTGCCTTCTTAGATTCTCATGAATATACGGCCCCTGACAATTAGGCTTTAAGGCCCGCAATTTTGACGACTCCCCGCATGATTGCTGTAAGCCACGGAGAGTCTGGCTGGAACACCTTAACCCTAAACCCCAAACCCTGAATCCTGAAGCCTAAACCCTACACCTACACCCGAAACCCTGACCGCAACCCAGACTGAGGGTCTGGCTGGAACACCATAGGGGCATAATCAATGAACCGCGTCACTTTCACACGCCTTGGTCAGGGAATTGAACGGGCAATGGGATGTCTATCTTACTTCCTGGGTTGCCTTTGAGGAACTCAAATTCAACTCTCATTATTAAGAAATCTGATGTAACAGGAAGGGATTAGGGTTTAGGTTTGGTGCCTAGGGTTTAGGCTGCGCCGCTGTGCGTCCCAAATACGGTAAGCGACTTAAAGCTCCTTAACAGCGACCCAGCTTCAACATTTATGATGCCCGCCTTCAGTCGGTGTCTGAGGCAACGACTTGGACACGGTGGCATCAAAGATATTTGCCAGCCGTGGCAGGATACTAAATTTCTCCTGAGCGGCGCTTTTTTTTGGCGGGTGAACGGTGTAAGATGATATGCATCAGGAAAATACCACACTCAACAGGAGGATGTGATCTTGCTATACGTTGGACATACGGCTCTCTTTAGCACCTGTGCGGATCTTGAACTCGCAGGCCCCCGCATACTCTAGAAGCCTACGTAATTACAGGGTTTAGGGTTTTGAGTTAGACTATGCCGTAATTATACAAGGAAGCTGGAACCATAATTTTGGTAATGTTTTAGGATGTTATAATACATGTAGAGGCGCTGTATTTTTTTCGCGCAGCTGCACACCGGGAGTCGAATACAACGTGCCGCCCAGCAGTTGGCCCCTTGCAAGCCCTAGCACATGCCTATCGCTACCCGTGGCTGTCCAACCATCCAGCTCTTGTCAAGCCAATGCCGACCTATGGGTTCAGGGTTTACTTGGAGACTCAGGGAAACTTTTAAAAAAATCGGGTCATAATGGGGATAACCATAGCTACTATATGGGTTCTAGGGGTCAACACCTACTGACTAAATCCCCCTGACCCTCCAAGTAAGGTTCTGGTGACAGAGATCCAACAAAGCAGGCCGCACTTTGAAGGCGGATCACCGCCATTGTCCAAGAAGCGGCAACGGCGCTTGATTGCTCTCCAGCTTGCACTACAAACTCGTCATATCTCGTACATAACCCAGATTGGGTTCAGGGTTCAGGGTTTAGGGTATACTTCTTTATATGATTCTAGAGGATCTAATTCGGAGATCCTTTGGGGTCTGGGAAAATGCCATGCCTCAATTCTGCACTGCACGTGATATCACAGACAAACACGAGTCTGTATGGAGAGCAGCTATGGCAACGCGAGCCGCATATGAAAGGCCGGCAGCGCGCCCTGAGGCCTCTAATTGTCCAAGCACTGGGCTGACGGCTATAGGGTCCCCTTCCAAGGGATGATATGGAGATACATAAGAATAGGGGGGATATGTAAGGACATATTCTATTAGTGGAGAATCAGAATGAGATGGAAACAGAAAAATAAACAGCAACGGCTCGAAAATTTAGAGTCCTGGGGCTATGCAGGCAAACGACGAAACACTGGTGCTATCAGTCATGGTAGTGTTTAAAGGACTTTAGGACATGACCTGGTTATACCTTAGGCTTTACCTACCTAGAAGTCAAGCGTGCGAAGGTAATAGGGGGCTGCCAGGCAGAACATGCCATCAAATATGGCGATGGAAACCTGCACCTTTGGTCAACAAGAGATGAGGTTTCCACTTACCCATACCGATCAGCAGAACATGGCTTCCAAGCTCGTCAAAAACCGTCTCTTTGCGCTGTTCATGCTGCGCAGCTTAGTGCCACATGGAGAGTTTTAGACTAGATTTTAGACGGGTTGAAGCCAGGAGGTCACAAGAAAATTGAACGCTGGGCAAGGGCCTTTGCGTGCCCTGCCGCTCACAGATGTCAAGGAGACCCCCAGGTGGGTAGTTCTCAAGCAGGTACTGCACCAGGAGGCCTAGGTAGACCTCATATAACCCCATTACTCCCATCTACTCCTTATTCACAGACTTTGTATGAGCCTCACACGGGAGTACCGAGCTGCTACACTCCCGGAAACTAACATGGAAACCCAAAAAGGGCCCTAAAAAGACTACAGCCCCTCTAAAAGGGAGCTATAATGGTTTCCATGTTTGTTTCAGGGAGTGTAACTACCCACCTGGGGATGGAATGTCCTTGAAGATGGGTGTGAGACGCGCTCAGGTGAGGCCACGATCGAGGGCGGGGTCTCCTGGTGCCCTCCTGGACAGATTCTGCGAGCATGATTGAGGGTTTGTTGTTACATGGGGATAACGGAAAAGAAAATGGAAACTACTTTAGTATGATAAGGAAGATATAGCGGTTATATAGGGAGGCCTATAATGACAAGGGTGTCTTTGCATTGCGAAATAGGAAAGTAAATCATTACTTCTTATAGAGGGATGTGGTTTCTCCAAACCAAAAGTGTCCCGTTTTTGAAACTTGTGTTTACACAACCCTAAACCCTAAACCCCAAACCCTGAACCCTGAACCCTAAACCCTAAACCCCAAACCCCAAACCCTAACCCTAAGCCAGGGAGGGCCCTGAAGACCTACAGGAAGTGATCCCCACATGCCCTCCATGGAGCCCTGAACCCTAAAAACCCTGATCCTAAACAAAAGGGCCCTACATTGGGTACTGCCCCCCCTCAGTAACAGTTGGATAAAAATGTAATATGGTTCTGTATAGCGCTTTATAGGACGCCTAATTTTGACTGTTACTGGGTGGGGGCGGTACCCAAGACCCTTGCCCCTATACCAAAAAGCCACACACACACACACACACACACACACACTCAACCCTAACCCCCAAACAAGGCCATAAGCCCTCAACCCGAACCCATAAACCAAAAAAATCAAATTTCCACCCTGAATCCCTAACAACCCTAATTCCTAAACCCTAAACCCTTGTCCCTAAATCCCAAACCCTTATCCCTAAACCCTGTGGCTCCTACCCAGTCCAGGTAGGCCAGGCTCCGACAGGCCCAACAGCTCCCACCGACTCTGGATGCTCATAAGCCCCTCACGCCAGGCCCACATAGGTTAAGGTTTAGGGTTTAGAGAAGACATTAGCTATAGTCTAAACTCCTTGAAGGGGATTAATTCAAGGAGTGGTCTAAACTCCTTGAAGGGTATTAATTCAAAGAGAACATATCGGGGTCATTAAGGGGGATACTAGGAGTGTCGACTATAGCTCACCTGCGTGTTAGAGTTTAGGGTCGGGCTTTTGGGCTTAGGGTTGGGGCTCTAGGGATGGGCTGCACGAGGGACCTTTTGGGATTGGGATTCGAAGGAAATTTGGATCATGTAACGTAACGCACTCGACGGGAAGGGAAACACGGGCATATATAGTCCCCCTTAAAAAGATAGAATATGGCTTTGGGTATATTGTAATAAGATCCCCATATACCCCATATTCTATCTACTTAAGGGGGACTATACATGTATACACAAATGCGAATGCATGTACATGGTACATATGTGCACTATATGTCAGCACAGAGATTTGTGTGCGTGCACGTACGTATGTATGTGGCCGCATGTACGAATGTATGCAAGTATGCTACACAATCCTTACATAAGCCCTGGACTAGAGTTCTAGTATATGCCTTGTGCCTTAGCAGGTCCGCCCTAAGAACTCCTATATGAGCTATAACTACTCTAAACACTCGGAATCTTTCCCTTTAATTGCCCCTATACTGCCCTATGTAATCCTCTACAAACCCACCTTGAAGGAAATTAGACTATAGCTCATACAACCCTCTATCGGTCCCGTCCGCAGCTGCCGGAATGCCGCTGTTACCAAGCCTAAACATCGTCTCCAGGAACATGAAACCCTGAATCCTAAACCCTACTACATCTTAAGCCATAAGCACTAAACCCTAAGATACCCCAAACCCTGCTGTGAGCCTTAAGCTCTAAACCCTACTGTAAAACCTAAACCCTAAGCCCTCAACCCCAAAACCTAAACCCTACTGTAAACCCTAA
>CAJNIZ010036914.1:17099-39985 GCA_905231905.1 Symbiodinium pilosum | reverse complement strand
TTCCTTAACAGCAACCATGACTCATCCAACCCCATGTCGATGCTGAACGTTGAGTTGACGTGCTTAATCTGGCCAAACAGGTCTTTGTCATTCAAGACCGCTTTGATCGCATCTTGCCTTGGGTTGTGCAGAAACATGGTGTTGTCCATGAACTGCACCCCAGCTTCTCTGCACGCATCGATCATCATCTTAGCTTCAGTTGCGGTGGCTATCGGCTTCTCCACCAACAGATGCTTCTTGGCAGCTGCTGCTTTAACAGCAAGCTCCGCTCTCAAGGCTGTCGGAACAGGAATATAGACTGCCTGGATGCTCGTGTCGGCCAGCAGCTCTTCATAGCTGTCGTAAGACTTGGCACCAGGACAATTTGCTGCGATGAAATCAGCCGCCTTTCCTGCCGTTCTGGAGGCCACACCAGTAATCACTGCGTTCTCGACGCGGCTGACAGACGCACAAAACTTCTCTGCAATGCCAGCGCAACCCAGAATTCCCCAGTGAACTGCCATTCGCAGTCCCAGGAAGGCGGCGGTCTACACTCAATCTACGCTCAAGCTGTTCAGCTGCAAAAAATCGCAGAAATACCAGCAAGTCAGTGAGAGTACATCCTCATAGCTTCAAGACTCCAACCACTCCACCCCAGGTTTAAATATACACACCCTCCTCCTCCTCCTGCTGCTGCTGCTGCTGCTCCGCCTCCTGTTGCTCCTAGTAACCTGATACTTATACTGCTATAATTGGTACTCATCCGCATTCACGTCCTGCCTGGGCCATGGATCCTGTCGCTGCTGCGAAACCACTTCCTGTCAAGAACTTCCGGGTTGCTGTTGAGGAATCTAAATTCAAGTTGCCATCCTCTGGGTATATGGTTAATGATAAGGTTTCCATACTATGGTAACATAGCAACCCAGACTAGCTAGGTACTGCACATTACGCAACACTCCCGTTCATACCATGAAGTGCTACCTGCTCAGAACTTGGGATTCTTTTGCCAAACTGCGTGAATAAAGGCTGCCGTTCGCTTGCAAGGGTTGCTGAGCTTCGGCCACCGAGAGGGGTCGTAATTCTGAGGACGCTCACGCACCAGCGCGCCAACCCGCCCAAAACACCGACAAGGCCGTCGATTCAATTCTAGGGATGCTCCACGCGCCAGAGCTTCGGCCCACCAACACCGAGGGGGTCGTCGATTCCGAGAAGAATTTGAAGGACGCTCCTCGCGCCAGCGACCCAACACGCCGGGATCGTGAAACATTCGACACGTGCGCGCACGCGCGTGCGCGACCCGACACGCCGCGCGCGCCCGCGTCACTTGCGCGCAACATTCCAAGGACGCTTCACCCGCCAACGACCCACGCGGGCAGCACCCAGAGGCTCGTCGATTCCGCACAGAATCTAGATGCGCCAGCGATCAGACACGCATGGACAACCAAGAGGGTCGTCCATTCCGCACAAAATTCGGAGGACCCTTCACGCGCCAGCGCGGCTTTTGCTTTGTGTGGCAGCTCCTGCCGGCCGGCCGTGCTTTAAGACATCTTAAGTTTAGTAATTATAGTTTAGTAAGAGACAGGCCCGATGCCTCACGACGACCGCTCAGGAGACGAGACCACTGCATTATCCATGCATCCCAGACTTCACGACCTTCTTATACAGAGACCTCACAACAACCTTCCATCAGACCATTATCACGCCGTCCTATCATCCGATACCTCGCGACAACCTTCCATCAGAGCATCACAACGTCCATCCATCACAACAATCACGCCATCCTATGCGAAGGGCACCTGCACTGAAAAACCTTCGCAACGCTTTGGGGAAAAACACGCTGCTAACATTAGAGGTTCCCACTGTGGTATACTATATTAAGTTAGGAATACTTCATAAGGGGGTGGGGGATTCTCATTAGGGGGAGGCTTAAGAACTGAATCAGGCCTGCACTCGGCGCAGCATTGGCTCCTAAGCCAGAGTAGTGCGACCAATCGGAATGAACCTTGCGAACCACTTTCAAATAGGAGATGTATAGCAATATCTAGGACATGGGGTTTGGGGTTCAGGGTGCGGGGTTTCTCAAAAAAGGGTAAGCTTCGGAATGCTAGTGCCGCTAACACATCACTGTGATTCCTCCACGCGCCTGCTCGAAGTCGCTTATGCCTTGCGTCTCGCTGCTGACATCCATGAACAGCACAGATGCTTGCATCCATGCATGCTGCATTGTGGCACATCTACATCTCCGTCTCAAGAAAGTTACCTCTGGTTAGCAAGGAATGAAGGAATGGATCCTTATAGCTATCCCTATATCATCCCAAGAATGCAATAAAGCCTAAACCCTAAACCCCAATGGTATCCATTTCCTTTTCCTTCGTTCCCTGCTAACCAAAGGTGAGGCAAGCACAATGAGTCTGAGGGGCCAGGTGCCTGATCTTTTGTGGCAGCCTGCAAGGAACCTCCGCGAATTGGATTTAGGGTTTAGGGTTTGAGGTTTAGAGGGCACAGATGTCAAGGGTTCCAAAGTTGCACCCCCAAGCTTCATACCCCTAAAAGGTTCCCTCTATACAGCCCACATATAACCCTTCTGTGAAGCAATGTAGTCCCCTAGGTTCATCAAAAGGACAGGAGTACAACCTTAGGTGCACAACCCTGAAAACCCTAAACCCTAAACCCAACCCTGAAACTCTCCTTTTTCTTTTCCATTTGATTCTCCATTATTAACCCTTAAACCTAATTTGAACCTTAAATGAAATGCGTATCAACCCATAGATGGCAACTAAGCTTATAAACCCTAAACCCTTAACCTGAGCCTACTTGCAAGCTAAGCGGTCTGAGCCTGTACAGACAGAGAGAGAGAGAGAGAGAGAGAGAGAGAGAAGGGTCTAGGGCCTAGGATAGGTGGGCACTTTAAAGGCGGAAACAGGGGGCATATATGTGTATGTATAAATATATATGTGTGTATGGATGTATGCATGTACGTATGTATATGAAATCCATAAGGATATGACGGTTAAGGGTTCAGGATATACAGGGATTGCATGGAAGTTTTTTAGAGTTTAGGGATAATACCCTCATGACGCAGAATCAAAGAAAAATCGATGAAACAGCCGCCTTACGTATGAAAGAAACCCATCCTAAACCGCAAACCCTAAACCCCTAAACCCTAAACCCCTAAACCCTAAATCCCAAACCCCAGCACAAGGTTGGCGGCCTTTGGAAGATGTCTTGCCCTTGCCATCCTTGCCGCCTCGGTTTAGGGTTTAGGGTTTAAGGTTTAGGATTAGAAGCCCCCACCCTGCAACACTGGTATAACCGGAATACAAGAGGACCTTAATATGGTCCGTACTATCCCGTCGCCACTATTACAGGGTGGGGGGGGGGTCCACCTAAAGTATAATGCTTACAATAGAAGGACCCCTAAACCCTAGACCTACTATTGACAAGAGTCGGTCCAGGGTTTAGGGTTTAGACTGTGGGTTTAATACGCATAGTGGCAATAATGCTTACAATAATAGGTTCAGGGCTTAGACTCTGTGCTTACTATACAAATATATATATATATACATATATAGTAGTTCCAAGATTAGTGCTATAGCAGTAGTAACGCTACTATGAAAACAACAGTAACATGTATCACGTCAAACTATGGACTTGTCGGGGGACATCTGGCACCGAGAACCCTGAGCTCCTGACCTTTGGCATCACCTTTGTCACCGTCACCCTTGCCTTCAGGGACAGACTGATTAGTTCTAATATCAGTAGTAGTAGTAGTAGTAGTAGTAGTAGTAATAACAATAATAGCAATATTAATAATAGTTGTACTGAGTAATAGAAATAATAATACTGTTAGCAATGGTTGTCTGAGCCGCACATGCTTGCGACCTGCGCACATCTTCCTGTCTCTCACTGCAAGAACAAAAGTAATTGTCCCATAACTCCCCCAGGTACCACGTGCTAAGATGATAAGGCTAATGTAGCAGCTTCAACAATGTATCACTGTCTTGAGGTACCCTGTACCAGTATTACGGAAAGAATCCAGGTGTGATTGAGCCGCTTCGGCCCCCATGCTCGAATGCAATTGTAACCACCAGACATAGTAGCAATTCTGTTGCGGCCTCTAGAAATTCCTAATTACACTCAAATTTCCCATTATGTGGGGACCCCGAAGGGACCCCCAACAGGGTACCCCTCATTTTCGGACACCCTTATCGTAGGTGGGGGCCTAAGCCAAGGTGTCATCTAGGCTCCCGTATTGTCCAAAAGCGGCTCGCTCGCCTTTTGACCGGTCTTTGCCCCACCTGAGTAACGTTGTTGTCTGGCGGTGGAACCAAGGTATAGGGTTTAGAGTTAGTTTGTCTTTAATTTTCTTCTCGCCTCAGCTCCAGAAATGTCTTATAACAGAGCCTACAGTTGGGGCACACCACCAAATATACACATCAAAAGAGGCAGAAATGAAAACCTGCTTTGAGAAAACCCTCAGCAATCTGTACAAACTACCCTTCATGTAGATATTCAGGGTTTAGGGTTTAGTGGTGGTTGAACCTAGTAAGATCATACTCTGCAAATTAAACAACAGCAATATTCACAAAAAGAGTGTATAATCTTACTCCACTGGGTACCATGGTATCACCAAATAAAAAGACTATTCACCGGAGCACACAGCAGGGCTCTGCGCAACGGCTTAGATGGGCATGTGCCACATTACTTGAAGCCTGAGGAGACATCCTTACTGGTTCTTAGCAGGGAATAAGGAGAGATGTTGTATAAGGATTCGCATAGTCGGGCTTGACATTCTTATAAACTACTTTCTAATCCCCTGAGGCTTCCCGCATACTGCACCAGAGAAGATGTATGTCCGCACAAGCAGCTCACAGTGTTACCAAATACCCAGAACTTCGGACAGTGAAACTGTCTCTAAACCCTTCCTTGCACACCTTACCCTAAACCCTTACAGAGAAGCCCAGCGAGCCCATTACACTCAGCTTAGAGGCTCTCCCTTGCCGGAACCTTTGGCATCCTTGCCTTTGCCACCACCGAATCCTGCAAGCGCAGGCTAAGGGTGTAGGGTCTAAGATATAGGGGTCCGTGTTTAAAAGATAAGGCCATCAGCCCCCTAAACTAGCCTATATCAAAAGTTATCTTGGTTACAAATCGATCTGGGACTACCACCAACTGACCATGGACCTCTACTTATGCTTCACAATAATGAAAGCGGGCCTTGGGTCAGAAAGCTGCAGCTACACAAGCGAACTACTTGAAGGTTCAGAGGGACTTCAAGCAACTACCTGTAACTGGCCTTGTATCATAACCTTACTTCTAATACTTCTAATTGGGGGTAACCCATAGCGTTATGCGCCCAGGTATAAATAGTCATGAAGTCCCATGAGCCTTTTAGTACACATAAGCCCTAAACCCTAAACCCTTAAAGATCCACCTCTTACTTGGAGGCTCAGGAGGACTTAGTAAGTAGGCTAATGATTTGGAATAACTAGGGTTACTATATAGGCTATAGGGGTTATTAACCTACTTACTAAGTCCCCCTGACCCTGCAAGTAGTACACATGCAGTCCTTTGCCGTCCCAGCCTTTCTTGCCGCCACCGGCCCAGCCATCGAATCCGCCCCACATCCCCTTAGGCCAGCCTTTCCTCAGTCCCATTCCACTACTTTGTAGGGTCTAGGGTTTAGTCCGCTACTTTGCGGGACCCCATGGTTACTGAGGTTACTAGAGGGGTAACCTACTTATAAGGGGTTACAGTGGGGTTAGAATGGGCTTATGCAGGGGGTATAACATGTTACCTAACCCCAGGGTCCCTGAAAGTACAAGGCAAAGTTCTTCGTCTTTTGGAAGCTACGCAAGGAAACCCACATCGCAAAAGATTTGAGGACTTCGTCTTTGGCAAGTGCCAACCCTAAACCCTAAACCCACCATCGCCCAACCTCAAGAACAAAAAAACAAACCCTAAATCCTAAACCCTAAACCCTACTGCGGACCAAGCTTCATGTCCCACATTGCCCAGCCTTTGCCGCCATCCCAGCCTTTTCCTGAGCCCTTGGAGCCCCAGCCCTTGCCACCTTTACCACTCCTTGGACGGTTTAGAGTTTGGGGTTTAGGGTTCAAGGTTTAGGGTTTGGAGTTTAGGGTTTGGGGTTTGGGGTTTAGGGCTTAGAGTTTGGGGTTTAGTGTTTAGGGTTTGGGGTTCAGGGTTTGGTTCGGGGTTTAGGGTTCACGCATAGGGTTTAAGATGGAGGCTGCACGAAAATGCGAGTGACAACCCTTACCGTGCTGCAAGGGGTATATAATGGGCAGAGAAGGTATCCAACAGTAGCGGCTGGCACTATGGGGCCAATTAGTTCCAATCTCTGAACTGGTTCCGAAGTAGTGTACTATTGAAGATCATAACTTCACAGTCCTTCTTGAGCTTCTGTCTAACAATCAAGATTTTGGAAATTCTAGCCAACACTGACCCTGAAGCCTAAAACCCTAAAACCCTAAAACCCTAAAACCTAAAACCCTGCACCCTAAAGCCTAAAGCCTAAAAACCCTAAACCCCTAAAACCCTAAACCCTAAAACCCTGAAAAACCCTAAAGCCTAATCCCTGTAAGAGCTGAGGCTCCATTCAGCTAGCGAACATTCCTCTGCCCCAAGGCCGGCATCATCCTCGAAGACATAGAACTCTACGGCTGCCCCAGTGGGCAAGAACCTCAAGCTGGTTTAAGGTTTTTTTTTGTCACTCCCTTTTCCGCCTGCACTGTTTAAGGTTTAGGGTTCAGGGGTTAGGGTTTAAGGTTTAGGGTTTAGGCTTCAGGGTTTAGGGTTTAGGGTTCAGGGTTGAAGGTTTAAGGTTTAGGGTTCAGGGTTTAAGGTTTACTTATTGGTTCTTCGTAAGGAATTACGGAATAGACATGTATGCATATATAGATATATATTATTTATTGATTTATTCACTTATTCATTTATTTCTTCATATTTCTGGGATTATATAGGGTGTGTATTCCCTTTTCTCCGCACTAAGAACCAGTAAGTTTAGGGCTTCGACACGTGCCTCGCGCTGCAGGCGTTTAGGGTCTAGCTTTCTTTTTGAAGCATTTTGATGCCACTTTTGCTGCTTCCGAACTGGAACCTCTACGGTGAAGCAGGTACCTGTTTTTCGAATTATATTTTGGCAAAGCCTAAAAGACTTTTCCTGGCAAAGTCTCACACCCCTTAGGCATGGTAAGCCGTAGCTTATACCTGCATCGCCATCCCGGTAGGCAAAATTGCAGGAATGGGCGGACTGAACACCAATGGGATGATCTACATCACAATCATGTGGCCAGCTAGCTCCTTCAAACCTTAAGGGAATTCGGTTTAGAGGGGCCTAGCAAACGGACGTTCTTACCGCCTCCGGAAAAGGACGCTCAGGAACCACTTTTTCAGATGATCAGGCTTGATAGAGGCCATTTTTCGTCTGCGAAACCCTGGCAAGACTATCAAGCCATAGGGGACGGCTTCCTCATGTTCCGTGTGACCTGTCTGACCATGCAGTCCATGGTCCCCTTTCTGCCACTGCCCCAGAAGGAGAACTCGCTCTGGTACTCCATGAAGGGTTTGGGAGTTAGGGCTGTCCCATATTCACCACACTCACCTGTGCTGCTTGCAACCCTAAACCCTACTGCCAGGTAGCCCAACGCCACCTACGATGTCTTTGGCATGGATGTAGAGCTTGCCTGCACGGGGTGACACTGACATAGACTCAGGCGTTTAGGGTTCAGGGTTTAGGGTTTAGGGTTCAGGGTTGAATCTAAACATGGTGGTTTCCCAAAATTAGGGCATCATTTTTTTTGGTGAGGTGGAGGGGGGGGGGGTGGTCTCAGAATAAGGGCTATAGTATTTTGGTATCTATATTGGGATCCCCCTATCTTGGGAAACTACTACTATATACACGGACACACACTGTTGCAGCATGATCGGCTTCATGATGCGCTGGCCTCCATGCTTGTTCGCTTTCGGATGGCCCAGGTGTTGAAAGGGTCGAATCCAGCCTGTGAGAGCATGGAGCTTTTTGAGGTTTTCCTAAAACCAGGAGTACCTTCTTGGGGTCCCAATCAAACGGATTACAGTATTTGAGGTGTCTATTATTTGGGTCCTCCTACTTTGGGGAACTACTATTTTGGGGTCTATATTTGGGTCCCCTATTCGGGGAAACCACCAATTGGCGCGGCTTGGTGGTGATCAGCTACTATTCTGCCTGCAGCCAGGATGCCATATGTGTTGCTCCAAGACTCGACAGAACCGGACACTTTGTGGTCCATCACACCTTACTTGAAAGGGTCAGAGAGGCTCAGGAAGTAGTAGCATAATGGGAGAGCTGATTTTATCCTCCAACACTCCAAGTACATCAAGTTTGCGAGCCGTTCTGAAGAACCTGCATACGAACTTCGAGTACGCCAAGGCACTTAGAAATCCCCTCCCCTGATGATAGCGCTCCCATGCACAGTTCCTTTTACGCGGTATACTTTCTTGGAATATATCTTAGTCGCAGGATGGGGGTTCTGTGTTTTGTGGAGGCGATTAGTACCAAAGAGCCCTAATTTGAAAACTACCAAATGCTATTGGGCATTCCTGTGACGAGTAGAGAATGGATGGAGGGCTCACTTGTAGTCGCAATAGAAGTCCCCGGAACCCACTTCTTCATGCTCGCGTAGCCACCGGTAAGATGCGCGCTTCTGTCGCGTTACCGTTGCTTAAGGGCGAGCAGGGGAGCGCATCTGAGGTTTAGAGTTTAGGGTTGAGGAGTCTTGGGATTATTGTAGGGTTTAGGGTAACTATCCTGGGATTATTTTTCGGGATTCACTTCCCCACTGACCGCAGTGAAGGGTTTAGGGATCCCCTAGTCAACATTACAGGATCATCTCCTCGAACCTTACGTCGCCGCCCCCCTCACCCCCCCGAAAACCGTCGCCTGATATCCTGATATCCGATTTGTCCCCCAATATCTGAAGTCTCCTGTGGGGAACTGTGCCATCAGGGCTGGGTTTAAGGTTTACGTTTTAGGGTTTAGGGTTAGTTTGGGCCTTGGCGGTCTTCAGTATCAACCCCAAACCCTAAACCCTAAATAATGTAGCAATGCCCCTTTTCTTATTAATTCCCCTATGTATCCGTAAACAAGCCCTAGACGGTGTCACCATACGCGGGTCAGGGGTACTTAGTATGTAGGCTACTCTTGGAGTTAACTGGGACTTTGTGGAGCTTGTAGGGGTTATAAGTCTACTTATTAAGTCCTCCCGAACCACAAACCCTAAACCCCATACCTACCAAGGCCCCTCCAATTAGTAACGCTCTGGCTGCTGCCTGGCTACGTCTTCTGGCCAGGTTGGGTCCAGAAGGGCCAGTGGGCTGCAGGGGCTTAGGGTTTAGGGTTTTGGATTTAGGGATTTATACGGTTTAGGGTTTTGGGTTTGGGGTTCAGGATTTAGCGATTAAGGGCGTAGGGCTTTGGATTTGAGGGTTTAGGGATTCAAGGTTTTGGATTTATGGTTCAGGAATGTTGGGGTTTAGGATTTAGGGTTTAGGGATTTCGGGGTTTAGGATTCAGCGTTTAGTGTCTAGGCTTTAGGCTTCGGCCTCGGGTTTAGGGCTTGGACTAAATCCTCCTGTACTAGTCAGAATCCCCAAGCTGAATATTCACTGACCCTTGCACAAGACCTTTCATATGAGCTAGTCTACACTCCTAGCATCCCCCTTAGTAAACCTCCCCTATATACTTCCCCAAATAACCCCATTTAATTCAAGGGGCTTAGACTCTAGGTCATATTGGGGGGCAGGTTGAACATCAGGGGTGCGGGGTGTGCAAGTGTGACGTATGAAAGGATTTGTAAATATACTTAATCTCGGTAAGCCACAATGATAGCTGCTGATCACGCCCAGTTATCCCCACGATGAAGCTACAGGCCCCACTCCCTCAACCCTAAACCCTATGTATCCCCGTAACTCCTTCGTCTGGGTAGTATGCGATTGATTTGAGTTCCCAGAAACCTTCAAGTAGGTGCTTGGCACAGTTTAGCAGCGAAGTAGAGGAACCCATGTGGTGGTTTCCGCAAATGGGGGATACCAACATAAAGCAAAACTCGATAATCTTTGTTATGAAGAGACCGCTCAAGAGGATCCATAATTTCGAAAAAAAATGTTCAGAAGAGGACTCATTAGTTGCTTTCGGAGCAGCAGCAACTACAGTAGCAACTACGTGTAAGGTTCTCCTAAACAACACATAAGTCTGACAACCACCAAACTGTACATAGGGCCATCCAGAAGACTCCTAAACCTTAAGCCCTAAACCCTAAACCCCCTACACCCTAAACATCATGTCTTTGGAGATCCCCCGCCTTTTTGCCATCCTTCTTCTTCTTCCCGGACCCTGTGCAGGAAGGTGCATAGCTGGCAGTTGATTGAACATCCTGCTCCAAATTTGGCCGCTGCAAAAAAAATAATTTCTGTTTTCCCTCTCAAACCTACAGGAACCCTAGACAATTTCCCCAAAGGACCTGTAGTTCTCTTGACTTCTTTGCTCGGTGCCTCGCCTAGTGCATTGCAAGCTCTCAGACCAGTACACTGTAAGATGAGAGAGCTCCCAAAAAGAGTGTGTTGGGAATTTGGGAAAGACCTTAAAGCTCTTACGTCTTATGCTTTGCAATAACCAAAGTTTACGGGACTGCTAGCCGCACATATAGCTACACGTGAACCCTCCTACAACCATCCCAACATCTTCGCCATGTACAGCCCTATTGATGTAGCACGCAGATTCACTCCCCGATTACATATTGGTGTCAGCGTCAAGATATTTGTCCTAACTCTCAGGCTTTAGGGTTTATGGCTGGGCTTGTGCAGGCGCCAGAATGTTGGCTCAGCATCCCGATCACGAGCACTACTGGCTCATTCTCCAGATTTGCCGAAGCCAGCTCTCAGGCACTATCTCATAGAACTCTACAACCAAGCGACCGTTGACAGCATCAAGTCTACACTTCAATTGCGCAGCCCTCCAAGACTTCAGCACAGGCAAGTACCCCGCAACAGCTGGACTCCCCAACCATCACTACGAGGCACAAGAACCTATATAACTCCCCGAAACCTGTAAGCCGCTGTATTCTCTAGTTTCCCGGTCATCCCGTTGTCTTGTCCACTTGGTTCTGGGGTAATATGGCCTGTGGATCCATATAATAATCCCTGTAGTACCCTCCCCAAGAGCACTGAAGCCCCATGCAAATCATATAGCCCCTTTCTAACGCAGCCTACAGGGGTCCCTTTTTCAGGCTCCATGTTTGTTTGGAGGGATGGCCGCTTCCTTGTTGTTCCCCCTGGTTCATTCCCTACCTACACCAGCACAGGGTTTATGGTTAAAAGTTTAACGTTCTCAAAGAGCCCCCCAATTTTGAGCAGCCCTAAGACAAACCCACAAAGAGCCCACATCCACCGCATTTTTCATGCTCCGTTTGATTCTCCACTACTCTAACATCTCTACATATGCCCACATACCTGTGCGGATTGTTTGGTCAGGGCCTTAAATTACCGTATCTTTGTTATGAGGATTTAAACCGGGACCTTAATTTTGGAACCCCCCATATATATCCCTAAATGATCTTAAACTTTCCTAGGGAATCTCTAACCTTGAACCCCCAAAACCCTTGCCCTGAACCCATAAATTTCCAACTCCATAAACCCCTAGATGAACTCAGTTTCCCTATAATTCACCATTTCATTTTCCATTTGCTTCCATGAGTAGCCACTATACAACCTCTTTAACCCCCAAAAGCTGCGTGCCTTGCTCTCGACGAAACCCTAAGCCTCAAACCCATAAACCTGATACCCCAAAACCCTGCACCCTAAGCTCCCTGAACCCTAAATCCCCTAGCCTAAACCTAAACCCCCAAACCCCTAAACCCCGAAACCCCGAACCCCAAACCTTAAACCCTAAACCCCAAACCTTAAACCCTAAACCCCCTAAACCCCTGCCCGTGGCCTTGTTTGCCTGGCTTGGCAGCCTCGGAGTCGCTAAGTGCTTCGGCTTCCCCCGCCCGAAAGCTGCCCCATACGTCCCTTGGATCAGGGAGTTGTCCATGAGGTTTAGGGTTTAGGGTTTAGTGTTTAGGCTTTAGGGTTTAGATCAGGGAGTTTTTCTTCGCACCTTCAGCTGTACCCTTCGGTTTGGGTCCCGAAACCATGGAATATGGCCCCTAAGAAGGGTATTTGGGACCCAAAACCTGGGGTACAAACAGTAAGGGTACAAACATGAGGTCTTTGATTGGAGGTTTTCGGTTGCTTAGGGGGTTCAGGGGTATTTAGGGGACGTAGGGTTTTGGTCACGTATGTTTCTTGAAGGTTTACAGGGTCCAGTTAGGGTTATATAGGGGTATATTTTGGCGTTTAGGGGTTATGGTTGAAGCCCCTTGGGGGTTTTGGGGTGTCTGAAGTTTTGGGTTCGGGGTTTAGAGTTTCGGGTTCCGGGTTTTAGGATTGCGGGCTCAGAACTTACGGCACTGAAATATGAGCTTAGGGTGCAGGCTTTTGTTGTTATACGTCTTCTTCCGCTGTCTACGCATTTGGACTGCCCACCTTGGAATGGTGGCTTTATGGCTTCAACACGACTATCGCGCTGCAGGCGCGGCAACAACCCAAAATCCAAGCTTTTGAAAGGCACACCCTTTGGCGGCCTGCTGAGCAGGACACGGGTGACGTAGGCACCAAGAGAGCCCAAGACAGGTGCAGGATTCCACAGAGACAAATTTAGGTCAGCATGTCACTCCGTGTGCTAACACCCGCAACGCTCGCAATACTCACAAATTTGCCTGGGCAGGTTTGCAAGCAAAAACCTACACAGAAGCGACTGCCCGTTGTTTGGGCGGTAGGTGTTTTGGTGATGTCAGCCTCTAGAAGCTTCACCTGCTTGGAATTTGGGTTGTGGCTTTAAGGTTCAGGGTTGGACTAGATAGCTGCTTCTCAGCAATGATGCTAGTCTCGCTGCCCCACTCGTCCTTTGGCGGGGCATGGGATGACTTTTTGCAGCGGCGAAGCCAGGGCAGGTGGCATCGACAACAACACATGTAACGGAGAAAGGATCTGAGGGATTTCAAAACGAACATGGGGGCCCTTTGGGGAGGCCTTCTAATCGGGACTCATTCTATCGTGCCTCCCCCATCTATGGAAACCTCCATTTTGCTATGGCCTTTCTGCCAAGCTGGGGAAGCATATTCAGAGGCACAAGTACTATGAATACCCTAAACCCTAAACCCTACTTGTCACCATAGAGGTGTAATAGGTTACGAAATGGTGAAATGGGAGTTTCCCAAAATGAGGGGAACCCCATATAGACCCCAAAGGACTATAGTCCTTATTTTGGGGACCCCCAAAATGGTACCCCTGATTTGGGCATATCTTGAGTGCTTTCCACCTGGCTCGACACACTAAAACCCTAAACTTGGGTTTAGGGTTTAGGCTTTGAACCCCTGGACGCTACGGAACCCTTAATTCAGGGTTCTGCACAACACCCTAAACCCTAAACTCTCAACCCTGAACCCTCAACCCTAAACCCTATAGAACCCTACACCCTAAACCCTAAAGAAAGCAGGGGGCATGAAGCGGACAAGCGACTTTTTCTTTGCCGCCTTTTTCAGGGCAGATGACGTTCCATCTGCCACAGCGGTGGCCCAGGGATCAAATTCTTCATCCTAGGTCAACATTTAGGGTTTAGGGTTTAGGGTTTAAGGTTTAGGGTTTAGGGTTTAAGGTTTAAGGTTTAAGGTTTAGGGTTTAGGGTTCAAGTTTTTTTTGTTTTTTTTTCTTTTTTCGGGCCCTCTTTTCCGTCTTAGGGTTCAGGGTTTAGGGTTCTATAGGGTTTAGGGTTTAGGGCTCTATAGGGTTTAGGGTTTGGGGGTTTAGGGTTTAGGGTTTGGGGGGGTGTAGGGGGGTTAAGGTTTTAGGCCTCAAATTGCCTGGCCAATATTATATAAAAGGGCTACCCAAAGGGCCCCCTGTTGAAGTGGCATGCGTGCAGATAAGCACATGTGGAAGGACTAGCAGCAGAGGCGAACTGGCCGGAGTAAATGAAGCATTTCACACGAGTTTCAGGGTTGAAGGATCTAAAAAATGGAACCTCCCAAAATATTCCCTCACTACATTGGGAAATGTAGGGGAACATTGGGAGGTTCCATCTGTTGCCTTTTTTGAGCGGGGCAAGAGTGGTGCACTTAAAGGAGTTTTCAAGTTGGTCATGATCAGGCGGGTACCCTTACATAAGGCTTACATGAGGCGAATACGGGGACGCTAGGACTAGATAAGGGCCATGTCAGGCTTACATGGGGACACTGCCTACCTGAAACTTCCTCAGGTGTAAGGAGCAGCAGGTGAGGCGGAGGATAAGGAGCGCAGGAAAGGGGAAGAATGTGGAGGCAGGCACATCAAAGCGAAGCAACCCTAAACCCTAAACCTTAATAGCCTTAGGGTTTAGGACTTAATGGTTTGCTGCTAAGGAGCTTTAAAACTCAGATACTACAATCGATAATCACATTGACGCGAAACAGAAAATCCAATGGACAACCGAACAGAAACCGTGGTTGTATAGAGTTGTGAGGAGCTTAAGTCAAATGACCTCAAAATAGATACATGGGAAAATCTGATATACGTTCACCTCCAGTTTGCTTAAGATTCCTTAACCCTAAGGCTCCAAATAGCCCAATGTAGGTACTATTTATACGTATTGGGGCCCAATGTAAGTATTATTTATAGACATGGAGCCCCAGGGAACTGCAAACAAATTCAGAAATTGCGGTCATGGATCAGGCATCGTTTGCCTGCCTCAGGAAGGCAGCTCCAATGTTCACCTTACATGGGTCAGTCAAAAACCGCCACTGGGGCCTTCTAGGGTTTAGCGTTTAGGGTTTAGGGTTTAGGATTACCATTCTCAGCAGCATTCCTAAACCCTAATACGACGGCTTCCTGATTATGATGCTCTTCGGCTATCACTGACACTTTCCCTTCTGCACATTTGCATATGTCCTGATTGTTTTGGTAGTTTCCCAATATACGGGGACCCCAATGTATACCCCATTAATATGGGGACCCCCAAAAAGGTACCCCTAATTTGGGGAAATCCCCTTTTTGGCATGTGGTGTTTGCCCAGCAGCGCAGCCGCTGGGCTGCCAGATGCTCCACCGCTCCCTTTGCCCGCGTGGCTATGGCCGCGTGGCTAGAAACAAACAAGGGCCCTCCTTGCTAAGTGCCACAAGGAAACACTGAAGATCTTTCAGGCAAGATAGCCCAACTCCATTTTACGGAAGGCCCGTACTGATCAATGGTGACAGAGACTCAAAGTAACAAGGAGCTTCCATACAGAGCTGGATGAAAAATGACCCTGCTGAAAGCTTTTGTACTTGGTCCAAGAGCTTCCTGCCAGTTCACAAGTCTAAGCCCTTACGCGGGGCTAGCTACTGAGAGCGTCTGGGACATCCGATGCAACGCCTTTCCGGAAGACCGCAATGGACAACCTTCTTAGCTGGCCGTTGAGCTCGAAGTATCAAAGAGCGGCTCTGTGCTGGTTACGGTGTTTCTGCACATCTCACATGCTTGCATGTCAAAAATACCGCTCTACAGCCAAAGCAGTTGCGGGCATCTGCATCTGTGACATCACAGCTGATGTACAGACTACGTAAGACTGCTCAGATGATCTACAGTCAATATGGGAGTTTCCCAAGGTTAGGGGTACCATTTTAGGGGTTCCCATAATCAGGATTATAGTATTCGGAGGTCTATATTAGGGTCCCCCTATTTTGGAAAAGTACCATATTTACCCAAAGCAATGGGCTCCTTATTTGGGAGGTTTTTAGGGACAACGACGTTTAGCCACAAAGGGACCCCTATGTCCACTGTTAAAGGTCCCTTAGTAACGCTAATATTGACAGCAGCTCGCACCATCCTTAAACACCTTCAATAACGTCCTTACACTCCTCATACATTTTTTTCGGTTGTAGGGCACCCCTCCTTTTCAGAACCTGAAACTTTGAATCCATGGTATCCCTGTATACTCCTATCTCTCCCTATGTCGTAGGTGTATGTTCCCACAAACCCTTATGTCCGATACAAACAGATACCCAACCCTACCCTCATAGACCCTAAACCCTAAACCCTACCCTCATTGAGCAGCGAAGAGCCTGCATGAGCTTGCAGGACTCCGGCACGCTCCGCACAGAGCCCACAGGGTTTAGGGTTTGGGATATGGGGGTTTCCCAAAATGAGGGGTACCTTTTTGGGGTCCCCATAATAAGGACTATAGTATATTGGGGTCTATATTGGGGTTCCCTTATTTTGGGAAACTACCATATGTGCCCACTTACACGTTTTTGCATGGTTAATACTAGTTACTAGGAACTGCTGCAGCTATAGTATAGCTACTTAGGTAGCAGGGCTGTTATCTAACTCCTGCCGCTAGGCGGGAGTACTCAATGTATCCGTATCTCCCCATTCCATCATCCCCACTGGCATACTTAATTGGAGCGTCAGAGGGGCTTAGTAAGTAGGTTAGTAGTGGGAGTAACTGGGCCTGCTATGTGGGTTCAGTTATGGGCGTTTAAGACCACTTACTAAGTGCCCATGACCGTGAAAGATCACCGGGCAAAGCAACTCCTTCATGATAAAGTCCACCGGCTGCAGCTCTCTGTGCAGCTCTTGCCTGGTATGATGGGATCCTCTGCTCCCCCCTTAAACCCCCCCTAAAGCACACAAATAAGGTGATTTAGGGCGTATACTAGTATTACTTGGAGGGTCGGGGGGACTTAATACGTAAGTTAATAAGGGGGATAATTAGGGTTACTCCACGGGCTGTAGGGGTTCATAACTTACTTACAAAGTCCCCCTGACCCTCCGAGCAGGGTTTAACTCTAAACCCTAAACCCTAAACTTTGGGGTTTGGGGTTTACGGTTTGGGGCTTAGGGTTTCGGGGTTAGGGTTTGGGGTGTAGGGCTGTAGGGTGAGGCCCAGGAGGACAGGAAGTGAGGTATGGAAATGGCAAAAACCACGCAGCAGGGTTTAGGGTTCAGGGGCTAATATCAAATATTCCCCCGTATATGTGACAGTATACCGCAATGGGGACGATTCATGTTAAGGGGGGTGGGTGGTTCTCATACAAGAGGGAGGTGATTACTGCTACTACCTCTCTGGGAATACAGGTTCCATTATGAGGGTCATATAGCAATGGCTGCAGGGATTCAGTCCATCCTTCCGTACAAGCACCAAGAAGAAAAGCAGCGCAAGGGGCACCCGGAACGTCCAACAGACATCCGGATGCCAATCATCATGCTGAGCACCTGCGAAGGACCATGCGAGGGCATGTCTGGAAAAAATCTTGCATCAGTGAGTGCTTTCAACGCAAGGGTTCCCGTTTGCAATCCCCTTCTGGAATCCCTCCTTTCGCAGAAAACCCTGCAGAAGCACTAGCGGAGAATCCGAGATGTGCACCATGTTCCAGTTCTCGTGGCCGAAGTGCACCTTGGCTGAGGGTGGGTGCACTTGGCGGGACGGTGGGCTGTTAATGGCATGCTTGGGGGCTCAAGCGTAGGTCGTCATAAACAAGGTCAATCCCCTAAATTTGGCTATAACTGTACCTATCCTGACCTAATTGACTATAAGCAACTACAAAATGTCCCTAAATTAGGTTCGGTTATAACTGAACTGTAGAAAAGAGTATCCTAACCTAAGTGCCATACTACACCCACAAACCCTAAGCTAAACCCCAACACTGATGACTTCCTCCCTAAACCCTAAACCCTTAAACCGCTGGGGGCGAGGCAGCAAGGCCCTTCTTCGGCCCAAGGAGTCTATGTTGCCTGTCGGGCGGGATTTAGGGTTTAGGGATTTAGGGTTTAGGGTTTCGGCAGGCGTGTTTAGGGCTTCGAGGAATAATACTATCATGTAGCAGGAGTAGTAGTAGCAGGAGTAGAAGTCGGGTTTGGGTTTTAAGGTGGCGGTTGGCTACAAACTCTGAACTGGGCTTGTCAAGCCTTCTCACCCCTAACTGTGCATCGCCCAAGATGAGCTGTACTCTCAATTCTTTCAAAGGTGTCATGTAGGGGGGACGATATGGGGTCCCTACTATAGGGCTGCTTATTGAGAGGGATTCTAGGAATTTCGACTATAGCTCATATGGTACCGGCATATAAAAGCGCGAGCTTTGTCATAGGCAGTTCGGGGGGGTTGAGAATTTAGGGGAGGGGATTAATCACAGTATGGCCAGCAAGCAGTATGTCTTAGGCTGGGCCCTTGCCCACGAGTAATCACCACAAGGGGCAATGGTGACAAAACCCTAAACCTGGCCCCTACATGTTCTGAATATACCGCTATTAATGTGTGGGGGCCTAACCCAAAGTACGTCCCCAAACCCTAAACCCCGTGAATTCATCAAGCCTGCGCTGACGGCTGGAAGAAACACTCAACGCCTCGGTCGCAGAGGCGTAATGCAGAAGCCTGGACTAATTCTTCATAGCTTGGATTAGGGTTTAGGGCTTATGGCCCCAAACCCCGAACCAGGTAACATTACCGCAGCAATGGCAAAAACAAATGGAAACGAGAATGGGAAGTTAAATGAAAGCTAGAGGTATTTCGTGGCCTATCGGTTTTTGTTAAGAAGTCTGGAATACTTACCATAAATATCCCCTTGCAAGCCAATCCTTGTATAACTTATGTAGGTCGAGTATAACACATAACTAATCCTATCTCACCTATTTAGGCCCTAAACCCGAAACTCCGAAAAATGCGCTCCATTCTTGAAACTTGATTTTTTATAGAATTTTGCGCTAGAATAGCCTGAAGTAGAAGAAATTGGTCTGTCTGAACCCTGAACCCCTGCAGTACCAAGACAGGAACTGCTGCATCTGCTGAGAGCCAAACCCGATGGCGTCCCTGAATGGGTGGGCCCTGAAGGAGTGGCTTGGTTTAGGGTTTGGGGTTTAGGGCTCATAGGGCCTATAGGATTTAGAGTTTGGGCCTCAGGGCTTAGGGTTTAGAGTTTGGGGTTTGGGGGATCTTCTGATATGCACCAAATTGTGCAAATTTCCGGAAATTGTGCAAATTTTAGGGGCCGTATAATGTGCAGAACACACAGACAGGCACCATGTCTTTGATGACCTTCTGTTTGCATCTGAGGATATAATTAAGAGTTCCCCTATTGACCCACAACAAACTGTAGTCCTGATTATGGCGACCCCTCAAAATGGGGGACACCCCCTATGTTCACAGGGTCTGGCATCTCGCCTGGCCGTCGCTTTCCCTTGATGCTGCACTGCCAGCCACATGAACTCCCGGCGCGGACTTCCTAAGCAACTGTCTGCTTGGGTTGCTGTTAAGGAAGTTAAGCTACTTCTCTTACAATTGCTATTGCTTGTACTAGTTCTATGAAAATGACTACTACAATACTCTTACCATTACCATGACTACTACTATGACTATGCCTGTTAGTCTTCCTATTCCTGTTACTATTACTATTACTATTACTATTACTATTACCCACCCCTGATAAGGGAACGGCATCATTTACTATGTCACCAGATGGTTGTAATTGAGCTCAAATTCCTTAACAGCCACCTGGTGTATGGCAGGCGCATGCAAACTTAGTCATCACAAGCTGCAACCTAAACCGCTTTTATGAGGATTTAGAACTACAGCCGCCAATCTAGTACCTTATACTGCTACTAAACCCGAAACCCGGCCTACACCCTACAGGAATCCTTAAGCCCTTAAAGGGGATCTACTGTAGAAGCCTGAACAACTGCCAATATCATTTCCCGACAAGTACCGCAAAGCCCCATTTTGAACAGCAACGCCCTTACTTGGACGGTCAGGGGGACTTAGTAAGTAGGTTAATAACCCCTATAGCCCATGTAGTAACCCTAGTCTAGTTATCGCAATTATTAACTACTTCCTAAGTTCCCCTGACCCTCCGAGTACACATGGCTTTCCAGATCCTCCCCAAAGGTCTATGAAGCTTCTTCCAGCTTCCTACCCAAGAGCCCCTGACATCGGTCCCTGCCTGTGGTCCTAATTCCGCACCCCTCATGGGGTTTGTAGGGCTGTATATGGTACATGATAGGTGCCCCTAGGATTGAGGGTAAACCCCCAACCCTAAATCCTAAACCCTAAAACATTAGAGTCCCATAGTTCCACCCGCCATTCTGGGTCCAAGCACTTGGAGGTCTTGTGCGGCGAGTGCGGCAAGTTCAGATTGGCGAACGCCCTCCGAGCTGCCCAAGATTAGGGGTCCTTTTGAGGGTGCCTGCAATAAGGATTATGGCATGTTGGGGTCTATACTGGGGTCCCCTTGTTGTGGAAAACTACCATAGTGTGCGTTTAGGGCTCAGGGTTTTTTTTTTCGAAGGAAACCCTCCGCAGACGGACCCCAATGGAAAATACTACTATCCCTTGTTGTCACTCCTTATTGGTGGGATGACCAGCCAGTCCGAGCTGTTTGCTTCGGATTCGGAGTTGGCAAAGTGCCTGTTTCGCAAAATATGGGGCGGGTTAGAAGGGTATTCAGGGTCAAGAGTGGATTATAGCGGTCCATCTATTAGGAATTATGAGGGGATGTTTGAGAAACACCCAAATCCTCGTGCATGCAAACCTGCCTGCTGTCATCTGACTCACGAGATGCATCTCTCGACAAGTGCCTCTGCCTGCTATACGTCCTGACATGCAGGGTTGAGGGATTGAGGTTTAGGATTTGTGGTCCAAGGGTTTGGCGTTCAGGGAAGGGGGGATGTGACTCACTAGCATTCTCGCTTGTGCGTCCTCAACTCTTCCTGCAGAACCTCCGGCAAGAAGGGGTCTGGTGCAACCTAAGCAAAAGATGGCACGGAGAAGAAGCAAGTATGTTGAATTGCCTCGTTTGAATCTCAGCCGATGGACAGACTCAATTTGAAGTGCACGATCTCCGTCGTTCCACTTGGCACAGAGCCGCATCAGCGCGTTGACCCTGCACCAGGCAACGATACATGGACTTCGGAGCAAAGAAAAACCCTAAACTCTGGGTACTGCCCCCACCCAGTAACAGTCTATATTAGGGGTCCTATTAAGGGCTGTATATAACCATATGACATTATCCAACTGTTAGTGAGGGGGGCAGTACCCAACCTAAACCCTAAACCTTACTGGCTGAGAGCATGGCTCATGGTTCAGCTCCTCCTGGGCCTTGTGACGGGGTTATATCGGGTGTAATGGGGTGTTTACTGGGGTTCTATAGGGAGGTTCAAGGTTCAGGGTTTAAGGTTTAAGGTGTCTCTAAGATTATATTGGGGGTTATATAGGGAGAATGGAAGAGAAAATGGAAACTACTATTCTGAATTAGGGGTTTAGGGTTCTAATTCATGGAGAAGAAAATGGAAGCTGCTATAATAGAGCATATATTTGGGGTTCCATAGGGATAATGGAATAGAACATGGAAACTACAGGGATTATAGGGATCATATAGGGACCGTATAGGGCTTATATAGGGATTATAGGGTAGATGTTGGGGTTCTATAGGGATAATGGAAAAGAAGCTGGAAGCTACTATCTTATATTGGGGTTATGTGAGCCATTGTCTAAACTCCTAGTATCCCCCTTAATAACCCCTATAGTACTCCCCTATAATCCCCTATATAACCCCGCTTTAAGGAGTTTAGACTATGGTTCATGTAGAGATGATGGACAAGAAGATGGAAAAGCAACTGCCATCCTTGCTCATGGGGTTTAGGGTTTAGGGTTTAGGGGTTTAGGGTTCAGGGGTTTAGGGTTTAGGGTTTAGGGGTTTAGGGTTTTAGGGTTTAGGGTTTAGGGTTTAGGGTGATCAACTCTGACGTCCATGCCTTTGGGATGTCCCCTGGACTCCTATCTAGGGACTTTAGGAGGGACCCGTAATAGGGACCCTTAATCCCATTACCATATATACCCCTCATATAGTCATTATAAGCGTCCCTATTTGGGGTCCCTCCAAAAAAGTCCTTAGATCCTAATCCTGCACCCAGCTGCCAAACTTCCTGGCCCCAAACGTGTTGACCTTTTCATTCCACTTGGCTTATACATGCGCACACATATATATATATATACACGTCGCCGTACGTACGCACCGCAACGGGTTGAAGGTTATCCCCTCGGCTACAGAGGCACCACAATTATTGACTAAGAGCGGGGCACTCAGGAAATCCTCCGTGCCAGTAGGGCACGTGTGATTCTCCATTGTTGGGGGTAATATTCCTATGTACCCCTTGACAGGAACCCAGGGTTTCCATTTCATTTTCCATGTTCTTCTCCATTTGATTCTCCATTGTTTGGGGTAATATACCTAAGCCCTTTTGATGCTCGCATGGTTGGACTGCCGGCAGATGGTTGAGCGCTACTGGCCCGGGATAAACCCTACCTGACCGAGGGTTTCGGGCTTAGGGTTTAATTAGGGTTGGGATAAAACCCTAAACCCCCACCTCAGGCTAAACAGCCTAAGACCGCGACGCTCAGAAAATCCTCCGTGCCAGCAAGGCTTTCGCTGGTGGCTGCTAGGGCCGCCGAAGGTGGTGCGGGCCCACAGTCGAGGATCTCACCCCGTGCCTGGCGAGGTAAGTATGTTAAGGGTCCTAGGGTTTAGAGTTCCTTTAGGTCTGTTTAGACACGCGCATCGCTGAAGCAGGCACGGCAAAGTCTGACGGTCCGGGCTACAGAACTAACATCGCATTAGCTACCTCAGTCTGACTACACATTTAGGTCTGTTTAGGGTTTAGGGTTTAGGGGTTAGGGTTCCCGTTAATAAAAACCCTCCCACCCACCTAATATCAAACATTTCTGTAGAACATGGTATAATAGTGGATTTATTTGACATGGGTGGGGGGTGGGGGAGGGGCGGGGGGTGGGGCGGTGGGGGCGG
>CAJNIZ010036903.1:43976-67348 GCA_905231905.1 Symbiodinium pilosum | reverse complement strand
GGGACCCTTGTAGCTTATGGGGATTAATATGGGGACATCCTAGGGATATAGGGGTTATATAATGACTATATAAGGGTTATATATGGTAATGGGATTAAGGGTCCCTATTAGGGGTCCCTCCTAAAGTTCCTAGAGAAGCAAGTATAGGAGCAAGTATAGGAGACAGAGTCAGGCGTCCCCTCTTTTGGGGTGTCGACAGGCCAGAGTGAGCATCCCCATTTTCAGGTGCATGTTTTGGGCGTCGTGTCGTTTTGAACGTCTCAAGTTTTCATGAAGCACCCCCATCCACTAGTGTGTCTCAACTGTTGCATTTATGATTGTGCATGAGGGGTTTGCCGGAGTTGTGGAGAAGTGGAAGCGATAGAAAGACAAACTATGCACACGATATATGATCCAGGTGTGAGGACCCTTTGCCGCCTTCACTTCAGCGTTCCGGCCGTGCAGGACTTGCTGTGGACGTCATGTTGGGATGCAGGATTTGCGGTCATGACAGCTCTTAAGAAACATGCCCGGCAGGCACCTAATCTTGCAGGCGCTGAGTCAATGGTTCATGATGCGAAGGCACAGGAGTTGGTAATTCAGGTTGAGGGTTGTTTTTGTGAAGGGGGTCCAAGGTTGAGGGCGTGCTCTGTGGAATTGAATTGGTGTTCATGGGCTGAAGATATTGCTGGGCTGTAGGCGCTGAGGAACTAATGACAACCTCGAAATAATATGATAGTATATAATCGGCGCCGCTAAACTCTAAACCCTAACCCCTTTTTACTTTGTTGATCATCTGGTGTGGGAGGGTTTCTCTGCAATTAAGGTCCTCGTTTGTTTGGGTGGTTTGGGGTATATGAAGATATTTCTAAATGTATACACATGCTAAAGTGAGTACTGGTCTCAGTACCAGTAATGGTGACAGTACAATGAAATAGCGGCATTAGCAGTAGTGTGATTGTGAATATTCGTTCTAGATTAATAGTACTGATACTCAAAGGAGTATTAAAACCAGTACTCATACTTACATAAACCGAATGCTCTTACTCATACTTAAGACTGATATCAATGTTAACTTTTAACAGCATGAATATCCATACGAATACTTAACCTACTATTACTGGTCACATCAATATTCAACGTAATATTAATATTCATGATCATGTTTGTTTATTATACTCATGCTAATACCAATACACATACCAGAATCAATAGTAACATTCACAGTCATACTAACGCTGAACCCCGTAGTCGTATTCGCATTAGCACGAACACTAACACTCATATTATTGTGACTACACGTTCTTGTACCATTTTCATAATATTCGTATGAGTATGAGTATTGTGCTTAGTATCCGTATGAGCATTAGTACTGGTAATATGTATTCGAGTCATAATATAATTTCGTACGAGTTTGAGTATTAGTATGTGAGAACTAGTATTCGCATTAGGTATAAATTAATGGTATTGTTAAGAATTGTTGATTAGTATCAGTAGTACTAGTATCAGTATGAGTGTTAGTATTGGTATGAGTATTAATAGTAATTCTTGGGCTGGTATTGGTACTGTAGTATTCGTATCCTTTTTAATATCAGTAGCAGTACTAGGCGCCCGCACCCCCTAGGACAGCAGTCAGCTGGAACTACTAGTCCACATGGCTGAGGATGTTTTGGTGGTCAGCTCTGACCAAAAGCAAGCAGAAGGGGCTGCAGTTGCTGCAATCTCTATGGTACCAGCAGCCGCTTCTCTAGGGTTGGCTGGAGCTGTGGGTCTAAGCGACGGCCCAAGACGTCTACAAAGACAGGTTGCATCTGAAATTCCCCAATAGCTTTTCCAATATTGTGCGGTAGCAGAAGTGGCCTCTAAAATGAGTTTTGGAAAAGATTTGGCTACTGTAGGGTTTTTTTAATTGTTGTAGGTCCAG
The DNA here is from genome assembly GCA_905231905.1 of Symbiodinium pilosum. NCBI lineage: Eukaryota > Dinophyceae > Suessiales > Symbiodiniaceae > Symbiodinium > Symbiodinium pilosum. The sequence continues at coordinate 65,445 of CAJNIZ010036903.1, read as the reverse complement.
CAGCGCGTGGATGGCAGTAGTCTATAATCGATTGATTTAGGGCCTGATTTTGATAGAATTGTAATGAGAAAAACGAGCATTCTCAGCCCTTTGAAATCCTTGAACTCCTTTGTGCTGGAGGTCTGCAGTAGGGCTACTAATTTCTAGTTTGCTGCAGTTCTGCTACATGTTTGCATAAGTCGAGGCTTATTTAAGTACGGCTAGTCCCTAGTTTGTTGCAGTTCTGCTGGGTTGTGGGCCTGAAAATCTCCAGTTTGCTGCGGCGCTGGTAGTTTCAGCCATGCATAAGTAGTATTGCAAGTTTTCGGTTTACTGTTGTCCTGCAGTAGTCTTGCTAGCTTGTAAGCCTGCATTTCTTCGGTTAGCTGCAGTTCTGCAGCAGTTTTGCTAGCTTGTAGGCATGCAAGTCTCTAGTTTGCTGCACTTCTGTTAGCATTTAGCCGTGCTTACGCATTGCAAGTCTAGTTTGTTTCAGCATTGCAAGTCTCTAGTTTACCGCAGTTATGCTGCAGTTCTTCTAGCCTTCAGGCCTTCAGCACCAGTTCCAGCTTCTTTTTTGTAGTTCTGCTTGTTGTTCTTAACATTCGGAGAATTTTTGGGAGGAATTTGTTATTGTAAGGAATTTTATGAGTACGCTTGAGGGCTGGCATATTGTTGTATTCGAGGGGTTCATTAGTGTGACGTTCCCATTATTGACTTAGGCCTCAGTAGGGGGGCACGTTGGCATATGGGTTCATGGCGTAGTTGAAAGGAAGATTGGCTTTGAGGGGCTCTTGATGCGCAGCTCTTCGAAGAGGCATCACTTCAGCGTTGCATAGTGTATATATTTGAGCCCACTCGCTACGGGCAAGCGATGTCATATTATTGGCTTGTCCAAAAATATGTTTGGTCAGCTTGCGTTGTCCGGCAATCAGTTGTTGTATGGACGTTCGCGGTGAACGCACGCCTTCAAAACAGCTAGTTCGCCATGGTTGCTTCACTCCTTGTCATTTTAAGTTTCCGCAGTGGCACTGCCTAGCATGCATTTCTACTTCTACACCTACAACAATTGAGGCATTCTTTGATGGTGACATGATAGAGAGCAAACGTTCACCCAAGGTTTACTCACAGCTTCCGTGCAGAAGATACAGCACTAGCTCGTGGCAAACGAGAGCAGAGCTATAGGGGTATGGGAACGTGTGTCATGATGTTTGTCTCGGCATGCATTGCGCAAGTCTGTTGTAGAACTGTCTAGAGACTGGAAAGGCACGTGGCGTGTTGTCACGTTGACGCTGGTGTACTAAGCCTCACTTAGCATAACTGCAGCAGTAACACGAACTGGAACGGATTTCCGAGCCAGATTTAGTTACGATGATGGACTTGCAGAACCGTTTTTGCAAAAAGATCCATGAAGTCTGGGTCCGCGCAGCATCATTGTGATGTGTATTTTCCTTGCGCTTGAAGGACAGGCCATGCAGCTTGTTGCATGCCATCTATGCCATGTGGAATCATGCGGAGGAAACCCATCTGGGCGTTTCATGGCTTCCACGGAAGTCAAAAGCTCGTGCAACATAACGATGCCAATCCGGATTCTGCAACAAATATTGGTGCACACTGCGAAAACTGACAATGGGGCTTGGTCCCAGAGTGAGGTCTTTGTAGAAGCACAATAGCTTGAGATCATCTTGCAGGGGGCCCCTCGCAAGAAAATGCAAAGTAGGCATGGCCAGTTGCACTCAGTATCAGAGCTTGCTTCATTGGTCTCCATGTGCATCCCGTTAGCCTCGGGGAGCTCACTCATGCACTGTCGGTCTTGAGCGGTTGCCCGCGCGGAAGGCTATAGATGGTGCATTCACGTCATTTCGTGGCCAGCTTTCTCCACAAATCGTCTGAAGTAGGCAGGCACCACGTGGTCGCAATGCTGCAGCAACATTGCGATCGTGTGATGTATTGCCGGTCTGTTGGCTCCAATTGTTTCTTTTGCTTGCTTTTTTTGCTAGCATACTCTTGTTGCGGGGTTTCCATCATCCCGTCTGAATACTGAACCGCCCTTGTATTTTCATGAGTCACCGGCTGAAAAACCAATAGTGAGGTTTCCATGGCAAAGCTTCAGCAGCTTGCAACTTGATGCAGTGACTTGTTTCATGATCCGGGAGGTAAATTTGGAGTTGCGGGATGTTGTTGTTGAAGTTGTTTTTATTTATCACGGTTTCATTTCGTGTTTATCCTCTGTTTACCCTCGTTTTGCCACACCCAGCAACATGATGAAGATCTTGGGCGAATCATGTCATGTCTCGTTTTTGTACCTGTGTGTGCCCTTTGCAACATAACCCCAACATGTAGGCTGTCTAGACTTGCATCGTGTCATGCATAGCCGGAAAATGTTGGCATGCTCGATTCCATTTTCTATGTTTTTGGGGGCCATTCCAGTACTCGTTTTCGTGCTGATCATGTGCTAAGGTTGCTGAGCTCCTTTGGTTGGCACTCATGTGGTTCAAAAATCCCATACCCGATTTTGGCCCTTCAGGACCCACCAGCCCCCCAACAAGCCCACTGAAAAGATGGATTTCACGCATAGCCGGGATTTTTACTTTGATTTGTGAACCCAAATTATAAGAGCGCGTGGCACCGACAGCCTAAGCCTGACATATTCCACGAAACTCCTACACCCCCCTTCAAGGATAGTTCAAAAGACCGACGCCCTCAATCGAGATGCCCCCTTCCATCGGCGTCTTTCAAAATAGCCCCCAAAATGCCGCGGGCAGACCCCTAGACCAGCTAACCTTTCCCACGCCCAGAATGTCGTAAACGGATTCCTACTCTGGGACAACCCCACATCGACACCCCTGGTTCATGGTGCTGCTTGGGCTTACCTCAGCTGGCCTACTTAGATTTGGAGTTGGATCTTTATATAGATACATAAAACATATATATATATATCATATATTCACATATATTTCGAATTAGTGCGATTCCAGTATGCGATCCAATAAGTTTCGGCGGAGAGTGCGAGGCTTCACACTCTGGACTTCCATCTTTCAAGCAGGTTCAAGCTCCCCAAATTCAGGGTTCGAGAGCCTGAATCGCAAAGGGCGAACCTTGCAAGCCTTGCAGATTCCATGAAATACCACGCTCATAAACTGCATGCTCCTAGCCCTTAAACTTGTAACCCACGTCGCAGACCAAGATGCTATCGTGCTGAAGTGACAAACACTCAAGTCATCAACGCGGTATGCCCCAAGCCCGTCCTTTGTTTATAGCAAACTCTATGAATAAACTCAACTCCAAACACAAACTTCAAATCTTTCTCGCATTGAACTTTCTCGAAGCAACCTTTGCAGGTTAATGTAAACCGATCGCTCGAACCCTTCTGGCTCCACGCTCTTGTTGCGAAGCCCTCAGCCAAGCACAGTTTGGCGCAGGATGCCCCGAAGAAAAAAACCAAAAAAGCCGCTTGGCGCGCAGAAACTGTGGTAACTGTTCAGTTTCCTGGTGTCGGGGTTGCGGAGGGACCTCAAGATACTCTGAATGCCTGGCCGCAGGCCGTCTCTGCACTCAGAGCCCCTTCGGCAAGAGGGAGGGTACCCTGTCCAAGGTTTTGGGTTTTCTTCGCATAGTACCAGGTTGGGAGGTTGGGAACAAAGAATCAGCTTGAGGGCCATTGTGACTTGTGAGGTGCGTGCCAAGCAGTCCGTTCGAAACTCTTCTTATTACGAGAACTACCAAAAAAAGACCACCCCCCAACATTGTAAAGCTCTGAACTTCATGTAAAAAGGCTCATAGATTTAAATAGGTCCGCGTCATGTAAGCATGTATGTGTGTGTGTATGTATGTATGTATGTATGTATGTATGTATGTATGTATGTACGTATGTACGGACCGGTGTATATGTACAAATGTATGTGTGAATAGGTACTAACCTCTCGACATCCTAAAACGTCCTCAGCAGCTCTCTAGTATCTAACGCAGATGGCCTCAGGGTGCCATACCTGAAGTGACCTTTTGACTTCTTGCTGTGCTGAAGCCTCATATGGAGTTTCTCCTCGACCCGAGGGATCTAAAGGAAGGAAGGGGACTATCAGGGTGCCCCTTAAGGGTTCTCCTATGGGTTGTATATGATGTTTTTCAGAACCTGCCTGCCCCCAAGAAAGCCCAAACCCCTAGGCCTTGAACCATCTTCAATCTCAGGAGAAAAAGCTGCAGAAAAAATGAGGCAGTGCCAGACCATCGCCCAGGACCAGGATTCATGGCCAAGAAATGGACCTTGAGCATTGTGATGCTATATAATCCACGGAGTTACCCAGCCCCCCGCACTAGAATTTTTAGCTTTGGTTGAAGCCTGGAGTGTTGGCGAGCTTGGCCTCTCAGAGTCAAGGGTGGCTGAAGCCAGAGGTGCGTATGTTCTAGGTAATTAGGTATAGTACGAACTGCTAGTGTTATCCATGATAGAGACCATATGTGGACACAAATTATGTCCTGTTCCTAACTTTAGTATCTTCCTACCTAGTCTATGTTTGAGATCTAAAATTCTTTATGTGATCGGCCGCTTTCTTTCCTGGTCTACCCTGACATGTCGTCTGCCTCTACACCGTAAATCTAGGTGCCAAACGGCGACAAGCCTGATGACCTGGCAACTGTGGGGTTCCAAGCGCCCTCTACTCGTTCTAGCGCTGCTTGTGATTACTCCTGAGTCTCCAAGTATCCTAAGCCCAAAAAGCTTCCCTTCTGGAATCCCTGTAATGGGGATCCTGGCTTGCAGTCCTCAAGAGGAGCCCCATTTCGAGAGATATCCATATGAGGCCTGCCTCCTAATGTTTGATGTCGTCCCCAATATGTTTTGGCTACTACGAGGAAGATTTGTTATTAAGCAGTCGGGTGCGCCATCAAGGGGGGGTGATTTTCATGTGAGCACGAACCCAACCCTACAAAAGACAGTAGAGGCAAGCGATGAAACCGGAACCCTACATTTTAACTACGGCGGAGAATGCATGTCCCTCAGTACCTAATACCTTCAGAATTATGGTATCAGAGTATACTAAAGTCATGCAAGATATTTTTTATCTCAGAAGGACTGATTAGGTCAATCCCCCTTCCAGTAATAGCCGCTAAATATGGAGTTAATAAGGCCTTAATACACCTACAGTGTCCTTTGTGGTACCCATTGCTGGGTGGAGGATTGGCCCTACACCCTGAACCCCAAATCCTAAATCCTAACTCCCTAAAACCTAAACCCTAATTTCAACTTGGGCCCAAGGTAGAACGGAGCGCCGGGGATGGCGGCGACGAAGTGCATCCAGGGGCGTGGTCCGCTCCTCAGCAATGCAGGGCTTAGGGTGTACAGGGCTGTAAGGGTTCAGGATATAAGGTGCAGGATGTAGGATTTAGGGTTCAGGATCTAGGGTTCACGATTTAGGGCTTAGGAATCTACAGGGTTTGGGATTTAGGGTTCAGGATTTAGGGTTTAGGGCTTCGGATTCTATAGGGTTTAGGGTTCAGGATTTAGGGCTTAGGGTTTAGGGCAGACTGTCCTGTGTAACGGATTATCTCAAAACGGGAGGCCCACATGGAACATGACATGGACAGTGAAAAGGAAGCTGGGATTTATGTAGAGGTTTGTACAGGGGCTATATGTAGGAATCTACAGCACAGGACTTTGGGATATGTCAGGCTCTAGAAATATGGTAGTTTCCCAAAATAGGGGGGCCCTGATACAGACCCAAAATTCCTATTAACCCTAAACCCGAATCCCTAGACACTAAACCCTAAAACCTATTCAACCCCTGTATACCCCTTTAAAAGGTACTCCTCATTTTGGCAAACCTCTATATAAAGATTATCAAAGAGATAATGTTGGCAGCCTTTTACAAATCACGCGCTGAAGTTCTGACCATGCAACCCGGGGCTCTAGGGCTTAGGGTTTATATGAATACTGTTGACACACATCTAGTTGAGCTTGCAGTTTAGTCAGCCTAAGGGTCCGAGAAAGTACAGTCATAGACTCCCCCTCTACATTTGGGCGGGGAAGGGGGGGGGTACATGTCTAACCCCTAATCTTGCTTGACATATAATCGTATTCACACTGCGCAGAGGGCATAGCGCTTCTGAATCACGGGTGCAGGTGTATTTCATGCGCCCTTGACGACCCGCAGGATTTTGGCACTATTACATTATTATAGTGTATATTGGGACTATTTTGGGGTTATATTGGGTTTATAGTCCCCCTTTGGGGTTTAGGGTTTAGGGTGATGAAAGCACTGGGTGTTGGGTAGGCTAAGTTGAAGAGCGTCTTGTTGAGCAGGGGCTGGTGTTTAGAGGGCTTTTCCCTGAGAGGGCTCCGCCCCAGCACCCGTTTGACCCAGTCTTCGCAAAAACTTGCTGCCAGGGACGATGAGCTCGCAGACATTTGGGTCGTCAAAGGCCCCGGCGTCGACGAAGGTCTTCTTGTCCGCAGAAGAGGGGGCGTCCATTGACTCTGAAGACTTATGGGTTTGGGGTCGTTGTGAGTTCGCGGGGATTCCGTGAAACTGCAAAATTGTAACGGCCTCACTCCAAATGATGTTCAAGGCGCCAAATCGTGCCAAATTGGCTTAAAGCTTTTCTTCTAGGAATATTACGAAACAGCCATGTCTAAGTCTAGGTGATTCTAAATGTATACTGAGTATGCCCGCTTGAAGTTGATAGCCTTAGATGAGTTGGCCCGCCTCGTAGCACCCCATTAACGAACACCAACTGCTTCCGCGTATCAGTCAACAATGCTGAGAGGGTGTTAAAAGTGCAGATCGAGGAACAGGCATTGGACTTGCTTCGCCTCAGATCAGGTTTTTCTGCTCACACCCTGAACCCTGAACCCTAAACCTCAATGAAGGCATCCAGGAGCTCTCTAGGCCTGTTCCCACGCAAGTCCACTGATCTACACAAGGCATGCCCAGACCGTGAGGAAGAATAAGTTTACTGGGGGGTTTAGCCTTTAGAGCACAGGGTTTAGGGTTCGTAGGGAATTGGAGAATGTAGTCTAGGGTTTAGGGTTAGTAGGGAACAAGGGGCTATACTATATAGGCTCCATATAGGGCTTATATTCCTTTATTGCCTGCTAACAACCAGTAAGAAAAAGGCCTCACGAAGTCCTAAACGCCTGAGCCCGTGAATCTGAAGCTATTGCTGGATGTCGCGCAGCGGTCCGAAATCCTACTGCCACAAGCACCATGTCCAGAGCCCTGACACCCCTGACAGGCATAACCACAAGCCAAATTCCCCAAACCCTAAACTTTTAGGGCCCTAAACCCAAACAGCCCTAGATACTACTGTACAGCATCAAACGGCATCTAGGCTCATGATAGAATGTAATGCCTAGCCAAGGTTTCTTCGAAGAGGCTGTGCCGAGATGTGCGTTTTGTGGCATAGGAAGCCACCCATGGGTAGGGATGATAGGGTTTAAGCTTCAGAGTTTTAGGGCATGTATATGGCTTGGAAAGGATGCTTTGCAAAACTCTGTGTTGTATTAAAAATCCTGGGGTTATATAGGGATAATGGAAAACAACATGGAAACTATTGTTAATACTCTGGTATATCCCGTGTTATATAGGGACAATGGAGAAGAACATGAAAAATAACTACATTATAGTGTTTGGGCACGTTTTGGGCCATATGGGAAATTCCGGACATAGAGGGGTGTCTGTGATGTACCACTGGAATACTGTACTTCTACTAGAAGCACCCAAAAAAGGGACGGCTGATTTTTGACGCCTCCATACGTTGAAGACATATTCTCTGGACTCTTCAGAGCATTGCAGGATTCTTTTTGAAAGCGCAAAGCGTGTATTGCCGGGCCCAAATAGTTTGCATAGTCGAAAATCAAATTGGAAAGGAACCGGAACGTGGGCATGTACATAAATGTGTAGGGGCTCTGTGGAGTGTCAGTATCAATAGAATAGGGGTTTTGGATGATGATATACGGTTGCTCTGGCAACAGTAGTAGCAGTATTTCAGAGTCTTTCATGATTGCTTGCGGCCTGTCTTGTTTGGGACGTGTAAACCCCGGAACCATGACCAGAAAACATCACGTATCATCCCGACACTTCCATTCCCCTGTAGCCCTACACTTACATCTAAACCTCCGGTCATAGCGTCTTGCAGAGGCGTCGCCAAGACAGATCACCACCTGTGGTGGTGAATAGCTCCTCGGAGGACGAGGCCCGTGAAGCCTTTAGGTTTCAGGGTTTAAGATTAGTAAAAACCCTAAACCTTAAACCCCTTTACCCTACTATACTGTACTGTGCCTAAACCCTAAACACTATTAAGGGTCAATACGTCAAATGCCCCAAGCTGAACTGTTCAGCCTCTTGGGCCTCTGAGGCATCATCAGTGTCTAGGATGCGGTCTAGGATGCACTTTACTGTTTGAGTTGAATTGGGCTTCATGGTAGGAGCAGCATCTGGATGTTGTATAGAGGCTAGGCTAGGGTTTGTGTGGGTAATACAGCTTTGCCAGAAAGTCAAGTAGAATTGCAAATTTTCCTTGTGAAGCCTTGAAAACCCTGAACCCACACTGAAGCATTCACATCACAGGATCTATAATCTCCCTTGAGTAGATAGAATATGGAATTCCCCCAAACACTAAAAAGACCCCCATATACCTCATATTCCCTCTACGCAAGGAGACCTATATGCACTTGGACCTATGGTTGGGAAAGGATTCCAGGTCAAAATGCTCACATAAACCGAAAACCTATGCCCAAACCAGATCTCAAAATCCGATGTAGCACCTGAACCCCTTAAATTCATGCGGCTACTATGGCCTGCATAGTACATGGGTTGCCACCAGTTCAGGCCTCATTTAGGATTATGGGGGGCTGTTCGCGCTTTCTGCGCATGGTATTCCTGTGATAGACTCTTAACCTTGTTTTCAAGGAAGCGACATCCGATTCGGATCCCGAGTGGGCAGTGCATTTTGACTGGCTCCCACGAGTGTTGGCTTCAATGGGTTCAGGGATTGGGAATTGAACTGTCGTGTGTGGGTGGTTGAAAACGTTTTGTGCTTAACGGTGCCTCATCTGTCTAGAAGATGGCCCCAAGCAGCATGACCCTCAGCATAATTAGGGACCCCAGAAGAAGGATGATGTTGCGCATTTATGGAGTAGCGTGGCAGGTCTTTGCTGGTTTCAAGCTGGATGGCCTGCAATTTCATTCTCTTCTCTAACATTCTAGGTTTTATGAGGGCTGCATTGAGATCTTAAGGTTTATCGAACATCCTTCTCCTGGTGTTGTAACTGCATGTTTCTTGTCCAAACGAGATCGTGGGGAGCTGCAGCATTAGCGAGCGAAGGGTTTTGGTGTACGTATATATATATGTGTTTAAAGCTGAATGTCCATGACACAATGCACACGCTTGCACGACGGTTGGGGATTGGAGACATGACTGGGTATGCGATCATGTGCCACTTAAAGAAATCCTGTCACCTGCCAATAATCAAGATTCGCTTAAGGTATAGCTGTATTTTAGCAGCAAGGAGCGTGTACTGTTTGGGGTTAGAGGTTGCTTTCTTAAGGGAGCAAATAAATGCTGGCGGAGATGAGGATGGATTCCCTTCACGCCTAGAAAGATAGCAGATGTCACAGGGCAAGCCTGCCAAGAACCTGGGTTCATCAAATGCAGGGTTTCCAGGACAACCTGTGGAAGCCTTTGGTTCTCGAAGCTCTATAGTCCCCCTTAAGTAATAGAATATGAGGTATATGGGGAACTTATTATAGTATACCCAAAGCCATATTTATCTACTTAAGGGGGACTGTAACTGGGGGTTGCCCTTTAACCCATCCAGCTACAAGCCTCCTTCTCACTGAGCGACGTGAACCGAACCCGGCACGGGCTGTAGAACTTGCAAGCAGCGATGGCAACAGTAAACGGATTGTGGTTTCCAAGAATGCAGGGCCCCAAAACGAACCCCGATATGGCCTAATCTTTGGATATGGATTTTCCAGTTAGCAACCTGTACACTATGGCAACCCCATTTACAGCAGGAAACTGTAGTGCTAAAGGGCAGCGCTTAGAGAGCTGAAGATAGAACTGTTGCTCGACAACGTTTTGCTAGGGGCATCGAACGTACTGCAAACAGATGGTACGTACAGAGGGTTTGATAGCAGCTCTGCATCATAGAAGTGCTGATCAGCACGGCTGTGCCCACAAGGAGAGTTCCAGACGGATCTCAAGAGCATGGGCAAGTGCTCGAAGCGCTTCGTGTCCTCATTCAGCTACCCCAGACACCTCTTAGAGATCTTCCCCACCCACCCAACACGCCCCTGAAGAAACGATGCCTTAGTGTAGGTCTTGCTGGGGGGGGGAACAATGGAGAAGAACCCTTCCTACAGTCTTGCTTCATCAGAGAAAACAAAGGCCTGAGCGAGTGTAGCTCCCTTCAACCAACATGGAGAACCATCCCTATACCTTCATTTGCAACATAGTCACAAGTAGCTTGCAAGTCTGGACTGAAGTTGAGTGCGGGTGCGTTGGGTTTGCTAGTTCGAGACCAGCTTCTAGGGCGTTCTTTAAATGCTGTTGACTCTTGTTCATCATATGCCCTCTCAAGATTCAAGCATAGAGATTTTTCGTTAAGGGTTCATAAAGAAAATCACGTCTTGCAAGGTGGAAACGCTGAAGGTGACTCGGTTTAAGGTTTTTCAGGTTTAGGGTCTGAGTATGTGTGGATTTGGGTTTAGCCAATTTAGGGTTCATGAGCTTCGGGTTTGGAATGTGGGTAAGGGCTCAGCTATGCAGGCTTGCATGGAATACCCCTAAACCCTACAGCTAAACCCTGTATCTTATGCGTATGCGGGGGTGGGGGACTGCTACGACCAGGGGAGCCTTCTGCGCAGCAAGGGTGCCTGTCCCGCGGGGATCTCTGCGAAAAGCACAGGGGAATGTAACTTTTTCTGAAAGAAATGCCGTTCAAGGACAAAAGCTAGATTTTTAAATTTAGAGCCTCCCCCAAAATACGCCCAAAGCATGCTGTCGAAAAGAAGTACGTGGCTTGAATTCTCTTGGAACCTCCAGGGCTGCTCCGTTGCGACATATTAGTTGGATACTGAGGGCTTGTTATCGCGATGTAGCTGCCGAAGATCCATGAATTCTGCAAGAAGCTCCAAATACTAGCTGTAGCCAGGCAGTACCCTATGGTTTCTTATGATTACTATCATGGATAACGGTAGTGAAGCGTTTCGCAACATACGTAGTGAAGAGACGAAGCTTGCACAGCAGCAGCCAGACTAGGAGATCAGGATCGGGGGGTCTAGGGTTTGGGGTTTAGGGACTCAGGGTTGAGATCTGTAACCATACAGCTACCTCTGGTAGTTTCCAGAAATAAGTACAGTCAGGGGGTCCCAACACGGATCCAAATATACTGTGATCCTTATTGTGGCCCCCCAGAAGGCACCGCTAATTTTTGGAAACATCCATCCCAGGGCCCAAAAGCTCACACGACTATCGGCGCAGCCACACCAAAGCCCATGTTCATGACTGCGTGCAAGGAGCAAACCGCTTCCTAAAGGTGTGTGTATGTGTGTGTGTGCATACGGCGACCCTGATGCCTAAGCCCCAGCCTCATGCAGCAGCTCCGGCTAAGGACGGGAAACGCGAAGGCGTATTGCACCCTGTGCGCCAAGACCATAGACCCCAAACCCTATAATCTGCAAATTGCAACCGTAAGAAGTACACCCTGGGCCACCATTGAGCCCAGAGACCCAAACCGCAGGCTACAGGCCATCGAATTCCTGGCTTGCTGCTGCCTGCTCTATGGGGCCATGCAGCTGAGACGACTATCCAGTTTATCGTTTAGGGTTTAGGGTAAGGGGGGAGCTTCGGACCCTGGTGAAATATAGGCCGCTTTCTGCACTGGTAAGTTCCCAAAAACTGCCACCACCGTTTCATCTGTTTTTCCCCGAACGAACATAGAACTTCACATAGCCTTCTTGTTGAGGCTAGTAGTATTCGTACTTCCTTTTTTTTGTGTTGGAAAGGTTAGTTTTGGATGTTGGCCGGTTGTGTAGTTTCCAGCCTTGGCCAGGGTCATTACAAGTAGAATTTGAGTACTGGAGGGTCCGGGGTGGGGGGGACTGAATTAGTAGCTTTCTCCCAATTGGAAGCTTAGCGTTTTTGTATGGCTCGTCTTACTTCTGAATTCTGGTTTGTAGAAACACAGGAAGATGCAGGAAGATAATCCCTGTATAGTCCCTGTATAATATATTCCTTGATTCCTTACTAACCCCCAGCAAGTTAAGGAACCAACCGAATCCAAACCCCAAACCCTTGATTGTAGTACCTCAAGAATTCAACCCTGGAACCCTTGATTGTATAGGGTTTAGGGTTTAGGGGTTTAGGGTTTAGGGACCATGGGTACCTAGTCCTCTTGCCTCTGCACATATGGCTGACCGTGGCTGCAGGACTTCGTTCATGCAATGTACTATTCACCCCTTCCCCTAAGAGGTTTAAAGAGAAACCACCCCCTTATAATAGAAATAGACACATTCCCATTATGTTATCGTATGCAACATTTTTTTTGGGGGGGGAGGGGGGGGAGGGGGGGTTATGTCTCTAGGGGCGTCTAACGTCAGAGCAGGGAACTAGTGCAGGCTTGCTAGCACCATTTGTGCGTGTTTTTTACAGGTGCTACTGTTGGTATTGCATGGCGGCGTTTGTAAGTCCTGCAGAACGGATTACAAAATCCGATGCATGCTTCTGGTCCTCCCCACAAAACCTTTCCATGTAGAGTAATCTCCACAGAAGCCAAAAGCTTTGGGTTTCGAATGCTGACCATGCTGCTGTTGATCATAGCCTGGAATGCAATTGGCTCAACCAACGTGGCCTTCAGTAAAGCAAGTTAATGTGCAGCGATGGCATGCAGGCTACTATGAAAAGATCGTTTCTGCGACCATGGCTTTTGCCATATGATGCAGCTGCATCCATTTTAAGTTATGACCTGGTTGCAGCTCGTAAACCTGTCGGTACTTTGGGAAGTGGCACAGTGGCACTGATGCGACGTCATTTTCCAACTAGATAAGTAGATTTTTGCTGCCAGGAACGTGATCTCCGCTATGTCTTGTAGTCGATGCTTTGGAGCCGCCGCTGCGTTTGGCTTAACCCAGCGGCGATTGTTATTGCTCTTTGCAGCTATCACCACCACGGCAGCAACCACAATTGCCGCTGCCATTTATGGACATGGAAAATAGTAGTTTCCAAAAGAGGGAGGGACCCCAATATAGATCCCCAAATACCATCATCCTTATAATAGGGACCCCGTACCATCTTGGGAAACCCTGTAATAGACCTGCTGCAGTGATTTGGCTTCCTCTATCTCCTCCGGACCACCAGTCCTCGATTCTGAAATCTGAGCAACATCCTGAACCCCTTCAGCCCTGACAAGCGGAGCCTTGATGCCCATAAATCCTAAACCCTAAACCCCCGAGCTGAAGCCGCTAAAGAAAAAGCTGGTGGGCTCAAGTTCCGTAATTCCCTATAATCTCCCTGTATCCGTTTCATTTTCCATGTTCTTTTCCATTTGATTCTCCATTATAGGGGGATAATCCCAAGACCTCAGATTGTTGCAGCCATGACCTCCGTGCTTGAGGGCATTGATGCGGATGTGCCACAAGAGTTTCCGGCATTTCAGGCGGGTCTAGGGTTTGGGACTTAGGCGACACCAGGCAACGAGCCGTCGACAAACGTCCATGAGCGAAAGAATCTCAACATAGTAACTAGTTTCTATAAACTAGGGTTTCCTTCATGGGACACCCAAGAAAGGAACCTTCATGTACGGAAGCCCCACATATCCTGCAGTTATCGAAGTGCTCCAGTTTTGAAGTAGTGCCAAAGCCGTAGTTCCAACCTGTGCGGTAGAGCATCTAACCTCAGCCTTGTGTCGTAATTCAGCTTGTCTCAGGCAGATTAGTTTTCAGCGTTTAGAGTGATTCAACCTCTCTTTCGTGCAGGCTTGACGCAAGCTGATCCCCAGAGAAACTGATTTCCTCATTTAATACTGGGTGCCCTCTGCCAGGAGCACGCGGCAAATGAAACTGACTTGGAAGAGCCTTGCCTGCAATGCCGAGCTTTTTTTGATCAAAGGCTTGAATGCCCCAACGACTATTCATCTTGAAGCATGCTTTTCTTTGCTGTCACGCTGCCTGGTTCAGGAAATCCTAACTGGGTTGGCCTTTGGTATTCAGATATTTTTACCTTGTTAGTTTCATCAGGACACTATGTACCTAATATTTTTCCAAAGGCTCAAAAGGCCAACGAAGCTTAGCAGTCAGCTCTCCAGTCGAGGGTGCAGGGTATGCTAGACAGTAAGCAACAGCTCCAGAAAGGCTTCTGCCATCTGCAAAAGGATAATTAAGTCTTATGCTGTTTGTCCTCAATATGGGAGGTTGTATGTAGGAACCATCCATAATTGATCGCTTCCCCGCACGAATCACTTTCCAATTTACTGCCGTTAGATGTCAAAGGAATGTTTCTGTGTTTGCAGGTGAGGAAGGGATCACTTCTAGTGGGAGGGTCAGCACGAAATCGGCAACGCTAGATTGCTCGCGTTTTTCCCAGAACAAGGCCTTACATATGAATGGTTGTCAAAATTATGATTCCTCTTTGGGCACCGTAAATGATAGGTGCCATATTAATATTATAACAGGGATCCAAAAAGGGACCATACTTTTGACAACCACCCAAATTGCAAGACGAGCTACTCAAAGAGCGAGTCCTGATTGACATAGACAGTAAACCCTAAACCCTAAACGCCACACCCTAAGACCTATACCCGGAACACACCAAACTTGCAAGGTGCGAGTGGGCTATCTTCATATTTCTTTGATAGTTATAGGTATCCGCGGTTTAGGCTTTAGGGTTTAGGGTGCAGGGTTTAATGAGCTATAGTCTAAACAAACAGTATCCCCCTCAGTGACACTAAAAATACTCCCCTATATACTCCCCCATATAACCCTCCTTTGAGAAGTTTTTGGCTATAGCGCATATACTCCCCCAAAAACTGGCTCCACAAGTGCTACTAACAAAGCCCCTAGACCCTACGCCTTAAACCCTAAGCCACTCTCCCTTGGAGAAGTACCTTGGTTCATCCCTTCACCCTGAAAGGTGCTAAGCCTACCAGGCCACCCCCCAAATATTGAATACTCCCATTCTGGTATGTTAAAATAAAAAACGGACATGTTTATTGGATAATGATGACTCCCAAAATATATGATTATTATCATTATTGGGGGTTGGACGGTTCAACCACTATTGGGGGCATATTACGGGTGTGGAGAACTCGGCTGCGATAGTTTTGTGGCCGCCCAGCTTAGCATCTAAGCACTACTTGGAGTGAGCAATTTCTATGTGCGTATTGATGAGGAGGGAGGGCATTTTCAAGGGATCCACATAGGGCTAGATAGGGCTCTAGCAGGGTTTTTCAGGGATGTATTACGGAAAGAATGGAAAGAAAGCAGCTATGTCATGTAGAGATTCAGCCAGCACAGCAGTTGTGTCCGATTTGTTGCTTTTGGCGCTCTCGTCGTTCTCTCAGCTCTCAGCCCGCAAACCGCCATAGCTCCCGTACTTCCCCCAAAACAATATAGTCCTCACCACAACGCTTCAAAATTGGCAGTAGCTCATACATCCCAGTTTCTATTTCATGTGCCATGTCTTTCCCATTTTCTTTTCCATCTGATTCTCCAATATATGTTGTTTATGCAAGGTTGCCTCGGACAAAGCCAACTTCGAACTGGAGAGCCAGATCCCCGAGGCTAGGTTTCCCAGAGGCTAGGTATGTACCCTCTCGGAAACTCTCATGAAAGCCCAACAAGGGCCCTGCAAAGACTACAGCCCCTGAAAGTTGGGTATGTATGTTAGTTGGGGGGGTGGCAGGAGTTTTTGGGGTGTGCTTCTCTAATGAAGGAGGGATCTGTTCGGGCCCAGCGACTCGCGGCTTTGAGTGGTTTAGGGTTTTTTGGCTTTAGCCGCTAAAGTTTAGCGTTTAGAGTGGGTCCTGTTGGCGTCCACACTCAAAGGACCTCCCGAGGTCTAGGAATTCCTGGGCCCGATCCAAGTACTCGCACTGCTTACTTCATGAGTACTTACCATGACGCAGCCCTAGGTGAACAAATCCCGTGCAACAAATCGTGCCCATTTCAGTTTCCAGTTCCTTTACCACTTGAGTCTCCATCATGGGTGGCAACATCCCTATCCTCCCCACACCTCAACCTTCCCTAAGCCCAAAACACTAACTCTAAACCATGAAGTCTCCGAGCGAGCTGAAAACAAGACT
Source organism: Symbiodinium pilosum (assembly GCA_905231905.1). NCBI lineage: Eukaryota > Dinophyceae > Suessiales > Symbiodiniaceae > Symbiodinium > Symbiodinium pilosum. The sequence continues at coordinate 49,169 of CAJNIZ010036903.1, read as the reverse complement.
TGGACAGATGTCAGGACACCTTAACCCACAGCATGAGTCTCGGTCTCCAGACCTTTGATACTTCCTTCAGAGGACGTTATAGGGGATGTATCGGGTCATATAGAGCCATATGAAAGCTAGAAAGCGTTGCAGAGGTTTTAGGAGCTGTGAGGTAACGCTGCGCTTAATTAAACTTGGGTCAGATGGCCTGGGGCCCATCCGAGGCAAATCACAGGATCTAAAATATCTGAAAAACATGGTAGCTTCCATTAGTCCCAAATATATCCCAACATGACACTATATATAACCCCCATATAACCCTACAAAATCCTACAGAACCCGAGAGTATGCGCAGTGTTTGCAGGTGGCTTCTGACGAAGAGCCAACAGGCAGCCATACACTGATGGTCACGCAGGAGCAGCTTGGCAGCACGCAATCATGGGTTTAAGGTTTAGGCGGCTCGCGGTTTTCTCCTAAACCCCCAGCCAACAGGACATATGCTAAGGCCGTGGGGTCTATACATGCAGTGTGAAGGGGACGGGTCAGATACATCTTTAGGGTTGCAACGTGTTGAGTTTTTGCGTATTGCTCGTTTGCCCCAAGTCTGGAAAACAATATTTCGCGAATTCAGGGTTGACTGGCGATGCAGATTTTGGGATTGACTGTCATGGTTGTGTGTGTGTGCTACAGCTTATGACGCGCTGGCCTCAAAACACGTCTGTGACTCCAAAAAAACGCCATGGCCAGAATATGCTAGAATGTATTTAAGAAATCCCATTCCTGTCCCCAACCTCTAATCCTGAATCCTAATAATTCCAATGTTTTCTGCGCGTTTGGGTACCAATGCTTGGCCTGAGACATACATGGGGACAAGCACACGTGATACAAGTATGCCGTCATTGCAGCCTTGCTTACCCTCTCCCAAACTAAAATGGAACCCAAAGACAAGACTCCCTGAAGAAAGGCTGGAGTCTTTATAGTGCTTTGCCGGGGTTACATCCTAGTTCGTGGAGGGATAAGCCCTCAACCCGGCAACCTTCACCCTGAGCCGTGCATTGCAAATACTACTGCGTCTGAGGCGAGTGGCAAAGTTCATGGCAAATATGGAGGCAGGGCTATCAATTTCTAGGTAGTGCCAGACCCGACTTATCACAAAATGTATCCTACAGTCTCTTGGAGTCTTAGAGCAAACATTCTAGATGAGACTAGTGTTCCTTAATCTACCTAGTCAGTGGAACTTCAGCACTCCAGGCGTTGGAGCTTGAGTGTAAGAGATGATATTTCCAACATGGAGATCCTTTACAGACCCTGAGATATTACAAAGATCGGTTTTGGGGTTTGCGGCTTAGGACGCCCTAAAAGGGACCTCAGATTTTGGAAAGTCCCGATTGGGCCCGTCTGCCAGGTTGAAGTGTCAAGATTTCTGGGCTGTTGTTGAACCATGTCCTTCATAACAGCCGATCCCAATATGCCTGGACACGCATTTACGCTCGTTACAAGATTCAGCACCCAGTTATGAAGTTACTCCATGGGGGAAGATGTCGTTTCCGATAGGTACCCCAATCCCAAACTCAGCAAAAAGCGTGAGCTAGGGCGGTTTCCAACGTCAAGGAGCCCAAGCTGGGAGGTGATCTTTTTGGGTTTAGGGTTTAGGGTTATGATAAGCGGATTTAGATTAGCCATTCACGACGGACCCTCTAAGAGTCATAAGATTGGTTTGGGATAGCCAAATCCCTTTCAGCCCTCCTAGCGAGGATCCTGAGCCCTAAACCCTAAACCCTAAATCCAAAATCCTAAACCCTAACCCCTACACCCTAAACCCTAAGTCTCACAACGTTGAGGTCACTGACCCAAGCGTACTGCGCGGCACTCCCGCCTACAAGGCCGCAAGCGTATGGGGGTTTAGGGCTCTGGGTTTAGGGTTTAGGGTTTAGGGCTCTGGCTTCAGATCACTGGATCAATGTCAGGGATCCTGTATACTTTTTGGGGTATGGGGTTCCTTGTATTTAAGTAAAAAAATGCGTTTTTCTTCCCAGGCTAATGTGGGCTAGAATCAGGGGTGTTAGGTTTAGGGTTTGGGGTTTAGGGGGGTTTGAGAGTTTGGAGTTTTTGGGTTTTGGGAGGGTCTATGGAGTTGGGTTGAGGTAAGGTTTGATTTAGGTGTACGAGGCGCAATGCAAGGTAAAGCTGGAATATCTTCTGGTGTACCCTAAAACCTGGGCAATTTAAAGCGACCTCAACCAACCTCACCCTAAATGGTGGCTTATATAGGGAAGAATATCAAAATGGCGTTAAACTGGGAAGTGGAATCATTCAAAATTACCCTGTAAAACCTAAACCCTACACTCTAAAGCTTTCTGCAGACAGGAATTGCAGCAGTCTTTTGCGTGGGATTAGAGGGTTTGTGGTTTAGAGTTAACTCACACGTTTGGGGGGGCAGAACTGACCTACAGACCTGGGGTTTAGGGCTTGTTTTTGTTTTGCTTTGACGGGGTATGCAGAAACTTGACAAAATGCCCGAATCTCTTGAGGGCCCTTGGTTTGAGGCCGGGCATTTTTATCAGGAATCATCCTGTCCTCTCAATCCTATGGAGAACCTCCAACAACCTTCGCATAGCTGTTTAGAACTTCCTGAAGACCCCGAGTTCAAGTTTTGATCCCTCAAACCCTTTCCCTCCCTAAATTAAAGCAAGAATCATGCAAGCCCCTCTCAACAGGGCAGTACATAGTCTCTCTGCAGGGCGTCTTTGAGGTTCAATCTTCGTTTGGGAGAGTGTAAGACATCGACTGGTCAGGTGACCCAATGCTTCGGCAGCGTTTTGCGTGATGAGCCTCGGCGGGACCTGTACGGCCACAGCCGTCAAGCCAGCCGCTTGGTTGTTCTTTGAGGCCTTAGGGTTGAGGGGCAAAGGTTGCGGAGTTCTGGGAGCCACTCAATCTCAACATGAGACGTACTCTGCAGATTCCAAAGTTCTCACATGCGTGTTCAGCAAGACTGGCATCTGAAATGTTTCCTGAGAGCTGGCACTCATAGCCTTGTAGCTCTACAGCCATGAGTGCTTCGGAGTTCGGATTCAGTTTTTTCTGCTAGCAGACGGATGAGGTCAGACATACAATATACAAAATTTTGGTAGAGGGCTTCAGGGGCTGGAAGCTAGGGAACTGTTACTACAAGTGCCTGCATACCCCTCTTTCGTTCATACTGGGACCCCGTTTCACAGCCTGAAAGTGGGTTAATGCTCAGATTCTTGCCCAAATAGAGGCGAGTGATGTGTGAATTGAGATGAAGCAGACAGGTTTCCTTCCGTTAACCTGGTAGTTTCTCGGAATCGCCCCTGCGTTATGCCAAAGGCCTAACAGGTATAGTCTCAACAACTGTTAAGATGGCTCGTCAGGTGTTGAGCTAGGTACCTAGACCCTCCAAATATCCTCTACGTATAGGCTTTAGGCCTTAGTACCCGCTATTCGGGCCCAATAGCTCAAATTAAGGGAGGAGGTCTTGCAAGATAGCCCTAAACAGTAGTTTCATTTTCTTTTCCTTTATCCAAAATAATACAACCCCTATTTAAGCCCCTAATATAACTCCTAAATAACCCCTCTATCATTCCCCTAAATTTCTCCCTTTTGCAGAAGTGTTTTTTTTGATCCGCTGATCCTTTGAAGCTGAAATTAGCTTTCCGGGGAGTAGGGGTCCCTTATTTGTGGGTCCGCATGACAAAGAGTAGAATATGTTGGGGTCTATTTCGGGGCCAAAAAAAGTAATAACTACCGACCCTTCAATCAGCGCTCAACTCTAAACCCGCCTGATCAGGTTTCGTGGATACTTTCGTTTCTCACAACTGGCATGACAATGCCACGCGGCACCTTGTTTGCAAGTGTTCCCTGGGGTGCACGCAGAGCTGGCTCTCTCGGAGGAGAAGCCGACGTCAAAATGGGGGACTGCAGGGACTTCTAGAGGAGTTGATGCTAACTTGAGACTTTTTGGTGCTGCCCACTTTTCGCGGTCTTTCTTGTACAGATCGTGCGGAGCCGCATTTATACAGTACAATCACCGTCAATTCTAGGATTGGCTAAGGTTGTGAAGGGGCTCTTGCGGGTCAGCCCAGACTCAGACATCCCACAACCGCTTCACGTCCCCAACAGTTTTCTACATTGTAGGGGACGCCCCAAACAGTAATTATGAAAGAAGAATTCCAAACTGAAGAGTGTATGGTAACCTGGCACGATGTCAGAGTTGAATGGCCGCAGGGTGTACGTTCATGATGGCAAGTCCAGGCTTGTTTTTCCTTAAATCTGGGCAGTGCGTAGCTTGTGCTCCGCCCGGTGCCAGCTCAGCAGAAAAAAGCGCCCTATGCCTCAGCGGTGCAAACTCAGCAGAATAGCTTATAGCGACGTATGTTGCATGCAGCTTCTATATGTTCCGAAGAAGCCGTGAACACTACCTGTCCTAGGAAGATCCTCCTCCTCCTGATTGTGGAGAACGGCAGGCCTGCTTTGATTGCGACTCGGCCTGCTATGCCTTCCCCGGCTGGGACGAGGGCTTAGCACATACGTTGCCATGGTGCTGGAAGTAAATTACGCAAACATCTAGAGCGCGCAAGCTATCCCTTCTGGCAGTGTATATTGCGTCCCCCTGCCGCTGCCGCCGCTGCCTCTGCTGCCATTGCTACCACTGCCCCCACGACTTAATTAACCATCACAACTACCCTAACGGCCACAAGCAACCACGGCCGCCGCCATGACCCACTACCGCCCAAGCTGCCACGTGGCCCGCCAGCACCCCAGCACACCAGCACACCAGAGCACAGCACCTAACCTAAGCACCAGCACGGCCGCCAGCCGCCGCCACCACAGCCGCCGCCGCTGCCACCCTGACAGCCACGACATATGCCCGAAATGCTATTGCCACTGCTGGCAAGGAGCTCCGCCGCCTACCGCCGCCACGACGACGGAGACGAATTAGGATTAGGACTAGATGATGACGAGGGTCATGAGGATGATGATGACGATGATGACAATGATGACGATGATGACGATGATGATGCTGCTGCTGCTGGCAGCAATGGTGGGTGCGGGGGCAGGGGCGGGGGCGGCGGCGATGGCGGGTAGGCGGCGGAGGTGAGCAGAGGTGATGAGGCTTACAGCGCAGCCCCGAATATGCCCACTCGCCCATAGCTTCTACTTGCGCAGACAAAGATGCGCAAGCAGTGGCAT
>CAJNIZ010036903.1:3722-43876 GCA_905231905.1 Symbiodinium pilosum | reverse complement strand
GGAGAGAAGAGATAGGAGAGAGAAACGAGGAGAGAGGATAGAGGAGAGAAGAGAGGAGAGAAGAGATAGGAGAGAGAAACGAGGAGAGAGGAGAGAGGAGGGAAGAGAGGAGAATGGAGAGGAGAGAGAAGAGAGAAGAGAGGAGAGAAGAGAGAGGAGGGGACAGAGGAGAGGAGAAAGAGAGAGGAGAGAGGAGAGGAGAGAGAAAGAGAGAGGAGAAAGAGAGACGAGGAGAAACAGAGAGGAGAAAAGAGAGACGAGGAGAAAGAGAGAGGAGAAAAGAGAGAGTAGGAGAAAGAGGAGAAAGGGATGACCCCGGACCTAAGTCTCCTAAGTGGTTTCGCTCGTGGGATGTTACTATCATTGCATGTACGTGACACGTGTCTGCATTCGGGTTCGTGGCTACTATCTGGTTTGTACTCTCCCCTGGTCCTCCCACCTAGATAAGGGGAAAGCTCCTCAACTTATCCTGCTGTGATGCTAGGCCGTGTGTTGCAGCATGGAATTTCTTGACTTCACTGCCCTGGGAGTTTGCTGCACAGTTTGGGTTCAGGGCTAGCATAATCCCTTAAGGCCTCAAGGCCCGTAATGCCTTCATGATCGCCCATCCATGCGAGGGTCCCTTAGGGCCCTCCATTTGAGAACCCTGACAGAAACTTGAGCAGGAGCCGGCAGAATCTTTCCACACTCATATCATCTCTATAAGGGTGTTGGGGGGCACCCAAGTTGGGAGATACGGAACATGATGCCCTTCTACTCTGGCTGCAATCAGCCCCCTTACAGGGCTTGCAGAGAATTTGTTTTTTGGGTTGGGCCCGCGCCCAGTATAGTGGTGCAGAGGGAAAATACAGGGACGTTTGTATGCTTACGACTTCCAACTCGTGGTCACTATTATTGGTGGGCGGGGGCTAACCTTGAACCTTTGAGAACCCTCCACCTTTGAAGCTGTTTTTGGGTTGCTGTTAATGACTTTTAATTCAGTTTACTATAGTCAGGAAAACCTATTGCCCTGTTATTTATCGTGTACCCATATTATGGCAGCTTAATTTCAATTCCTTCACAGCAAGCCAGTTTTCTGAGGACACCCGGCTGAAGGCGCGAGGGTTGCCAGCCGCGAATGAGCATAATTTTAACATTCGGGCTCCGGCGTCCGCTTCCGGACGTTGGGAACATTTTTCAAGGGACGTATAGGGGCTACTATAGGGGATCTGTAGGGGATTGTAGAATCAAATGGAAAACGAAAGGCACACTAAGGGGCTTTCTAGGGATCTAAACAAGGTAATAAGAGGATTTTGGTTGACCGACCCCTATAGTAGGAACCCTCCAAGATCCCGTGATAGTCTTGGGATTCCATTTTGGCAGGTTGGGGGTACTAGGATTGCAAAGTTGGTCTCTTAAAGGCGTAGGTTACCATGCCTGGGATTTCTTTTGTCTGGTGATTTTTTCTTTCAGGTTTGGATGTAGCGCTTGGGAATTGGTCCAGGTTTTTGCGGTAGCTTGTCTTCCTGGGTTCTTGTGAACGCCTCAAAGGAGGTTTGGGGCAGTTTCTTACATTGCGCTTCAGGTTTGGGATATGGAGCTACATCTGAGTATGGGCCCCATGGGCATATGAGTGTCTAATATATATATATATATCACTCATAGTATACATAAATAAAGATATATATCTATATACACATGTGGGAGGGGGCGCAAGCAAAGCAAGACGGTTCCCGCACATGTGCAGACGGGCATCGTTGGACACACTGATAAGCCCACGTCAGCATTTAAGCGGGCCGCAACCTTGCAATCAAGACTAGGGTCGGAAACAGCAGTACCAGTCAAAGCAAGACCCCGTGTACGGACCCCGAAAGCTCTACAACCAGAAGCAGAACTCGGCCTAGACCATCAAGCCATACAGATTCTCTACCAGAAGCAAGACCTGAGGCTTTTAAACATGGGGGCAGTCTTGCGGCAATCGCGCTCCATGCTCGCACCTGGGTGGCAGAGGACTTCCTGACTTCGAGAGTTTACGGTATGGGGTATCCTTTTCTTAGCTTCTAGGTGCCTAGGGCATGAAATGATGAGATTGAGGTTTGCTTAAGTTTTCTCGGTACGAGGAAATGGGCAGGATATGAGCAAAATAGCTGCATCTTGGGCTAGCTGGCTTCGTGCATCTTGGTGCCGCGAGTCAGTTTCCTGTGCTTATTCTCCCCCAAAAGCTTTGGTTTCCTTACCAAAGGGAGCCTGATTCAAAAGGCTCATATCCCCTGAGTCCCCCCTAATCTTAAGCCCCTGCCGAGGCAACTTGCTTGCAGAGTTTGATTCCAGAATCGGTTTAGGGTTTTAGGGTTTAGGCAGTGGTGTTGAGCATGCTTCCCCTGCCTTCTTCCCAGCAGAGGCGTTGCAGGCTGGATGCAAAAAAAGGGTTTAGGGTCTAGGGTCGTCTGGGAAACCGCCCGTGATCAAAGGATGCCCCTGGTACAGTACATATTGGAGAAGGTTTGGAGTCAAGGAGGCCGCCCAAATTTAAGAGCTGATTTTGGATGCAAGGACGTACTGTCGGACACGCAGGCCCCCAGAAGGCCTTATGTTGCGCGTAATGTTGGGTGCTGATTAGTGTGGGGCATCCTCCCCCACCCCCTAACAAAATAGGGTCTCTCATTAATACCACGGATTTGGGGTCCCCTACACTAATCAGGACCAAAGAATAGTCCCAGATTGTGTATCGGAATGTGTTGGATCATCTGCTGCCCCAAGCTACCCATGTCCAGTGCCTCTTCAGGGGTAAGTGGTAAATACGGTTTAGGGTTTGGGGGGGGAATACGTTGGATACGTAGCGTGCTCACCCCTGCAATTGGCCACTTGCCGGTAAAACCTTCCTTTAAAATCCTTGCCCTAGAGTACATGTTGTAGTCCCTGGTCACGTGGTTTCAAGGCCTGCAACATAGTCAAAAAGCCTGAAGCTTCAATATCAACATTTTTAACAGGCTGTTTAATTCCCTGAACCCTCATACTGAAAAAGGTTTGCACCTGGATAATACCAGCATCCTTGTGCGGAAAGATGCTGCAACAGAACTGGCCAGGTTAAGCCGACCCCTGCACACAATCCTTTCCCCTAATATTAAACCCCCCCACCTCTACGGTTCAGGGTTTAGGACCCTAATATTAAATGCTTCCAATACATTTTAAAATGCCACATAGTGTGAGTGTTTTATATTGGGTAGGGGTGGGGTGGTTTAATATTAGAGGGATTAACCCTGGAAGGAAATCCCCAGCAAATAAGCCAAAATGGCACCGGCCTATAAGCACTTCTACGTAGTATAATAAGCGTTTAGGATTTGGGGTTTACAGGAAGAAGGCTGATAATCACTCCATGGCCTGAGACATCCGCCCCTCAATTCGACTATAGTTATTCTGGATCCGAGCCTGTTGTCTAGATCCTGTGAGGTATGCTGGGATGCAACTTACATGGAGCGGTGCCTCGACTTGCGACTTGTGGACTGTTAGGAAACTCTGGGTTTAGGGTTTAGGGTTTAGGTGTGGGCTTTTTGGTGGTCCTTGTTACTGGTGTTTGAACGCAGACTTTGAACAGAGAGGCCGGTGCGAGGCGTTGTACAGAACATGGGTGGAGCGATGTGAGGGGGCCCTAAGGGATCCAAGACTTGTAGAGCGTAGAGTGACCCTAATCCCTAAGTTAGATTTTGCAGATGAATGGGTTTGAGAAGTACAAAATACCCCTGGAGAAAGCGGGTCCTTCCCAGTGAAGACAAATTTTGAATCGTTCGGGGATGAGATTGCAAAGCGCAAGCTTCTACAGAACCCTAAACCCTAAACCCGCAGGCTTTGGTGTGCCTTTGAGCTGGCTGGTTTTCTCTTCAGTCACGGTCACCAGGCGCTGGAAGCGAGATGCTTGCAAAGCTGATTAAGTTCACGCTGATGTAGGGTTCAGAATTTAGGGTGAGGCGATCAGAATTGGGGTGTTCCCATTCAAGGATCTCAGTCCTTGACAAGACTCTGGTTGTGATTGAGAGAGGGGCCTTCGTACCAAAACGGCCAAAGGCCCAAAAGATGCCTCACATGGGTAAGCCTCTACTGTGACGAATACAGGGCAGATCCTTAATTCCTATAGTCCCCCTTAAGTAGATAGAATATAGGGTATGTGGGGATCTTGTTATAACATACCCGAAGCCATATTCTATCTACTTAAGGGGGACTATAGGGTCTGGGCATGACAAAGAAGAGGTGGCAGTGTCCCGTAGTGTTGGGCTTTTGGCTGACTTGTCGTGTTGCTCTACGGTACTGTCGTTCCACGTTCAGGGCTTGAGAGTTTCTGCAGTAAACTCCAAAAAAGCTCTAAGTTGTAAACCTTGGCCAGTGTACCAGATTGGTAATCGCCGAATGTATCTGTGGCTTGAGGGCCGAGGGCATTGACCATTGGAGTTTACAGCGTCGCAGAAGGACCATGATACTGACAGACTTCCAGAGGGCTTCATCAAGCACCCGCCTACGGACCTACAAGAGCTTCAACAAGTTGATTGAAATTCATCGTCTTACTGGTGCTTAAGGGAATATAGGTACCATTATAGGTATATATGGGGATTATACAGAGGTTATTATAGGGATCACTCCCCCACCCCCTTCCGCACCAGTAAGTCGTGCGCACGTCATCCCTGTATTGCAACCAAGTTGTGGCAGTCTTTAGAGCTACACGGATGCACCTAGGCTCCAGCCCATACCCCAGAGCCTGCCCAACTGAAACCTCTGAACTTACAGACCCATCACGCCACAATACTGGAATACAATCCTACTATATGAGCTTACACTAACTCAACATGAAACCCAACCCTAACATGCCCCTGACATCTGGCAAGTGCCGCTGTAGATAAGCGTACGTGGCCCCGAACCTTAAACCTGACTCTCGCATGGTTGGCAAACGTCGAATGGATCCCTATACCTGTCTCTGTTTAGGTTTCAGGGTTTAGGCATCATACTTCCTATCGCCCACTGCCCCATTCGCACCTAAGCCGTAGACCCCAGACGTTATCTTGCGTTCTGCTTTGTCCATGCGAGTGTGGAAACCTTGAAGAGTAGTTCCCATTGTCTTTTCCGTTTCCCAGTTCCGGACTAAGTATGACGCGGGCCGCCCAATACCCTTTAACTTTAAGGAATATACCTCAAGCCATACTAGTGATCTTAGGACCATGTCACGCATATTCCTTGGCGAAGGGGGATTGTGCGCTGTTGCGGGGCAAGAATCCTTGAAGTCATCTTGCAGGCCCGGCTATCCATCAGACCCACACACCTCGGCCGCTTGCACAGTTTAAGGGTTTAGCCGTTATATGAGCTATAGCCTAAACTCCTTAAAAGGGGGTTATATAGGAGGATTATATGGGGGGATACTATACGGGTTATTAAGGGGAATAGTAGGAGTTTAGATTATAGTAACTATAGTACATATGGTCCAGGGTATACATTTTCCTCTTCCAAATAAGTTGTCCTTTAGGGACCCTGAGAATACATCAAAAGCAATGTTCAACGGTTTCTTCGGATCCCCATGAAGGATCATGTAGTTTTTAGGGTTCAGGGTTTAGCGAACTCTGGGGGTGCTTTTAGGGCAACTGCAGTTGTGTGAGCCCGTGCCCGGCGCACGGTCAAGCCTGCAGCAAAAGGGTTTCGCGACTATAGCCCCCTTAAGTAGATAGAATATGGGGATCTTATTATAATATACTCAAAGCCATCATCTATCTACCTAAGGGGGACTATAGTTTGAGAAAGTCCCATTCCTTTTCTCAGAGGCATATCCTTGGAAGAACTACGTTTACATGTTTGGGTTGGTTGGGGCAACTGGTATTTCAGAAATTTTAACACAAATTGGTTTGATGTTGGCTTTGGGCTTCTACCTCACAAAAAGCAGGACTGAAGTTGTGCCTTGCCAAGATGCCAGAATCGAATGGAGTGAAACCAATGGGATGCCACAAAAATTAATGGAATGTTTAGGGTTGAGGGTGGAAGCAGGGGAAGCTCAGGGTTTAGGGTTTGAGGCCTTGGGTTCACTGGGCAAGTCAAATGACCTCACCCTTGGGAATTGAAATTATTCTAAATCAACTTGGGTTAGTGCTGCAGTTAGCCAGATTTAGGGTTTAGGGTTTAGGGTTTAGGGGCAATTGCAGCATTCTCTTTGTCATCCGATGAAACAGACTCAGAGGTTGTGAAGCCCGACTGTTGTGTTTGAATGGATCCCAAGAGGAGCCCGTATGGTAGTTTCCAAAAATAGGGGGGACCCCAACATAGAGCCCAATACTTCTACTACAATCCTAGAACCCCCAACCAGGGACCCCTATTTTTGGGAAACCCCCGTTTTTGACTCCTCAAGAGTACGATGTGTTCCATGCTCTCTTCTGTTCCTTCATCACCCTCCCAAGCTCCAAGCCTCAAGCCCTAAGTGGAAGAATAGTGATAGTAATAAGAACGTCGTGGTTTTCTTGTCTCTCGCATGCCGTCAGGCCTTACAATCAAAAAGTGCAGGCTCTTGTCTTGAGACTCACGAACTTGAATTTGATGTGTGTGTTTCCTTTAGTTAGAGGACTTTGGGTTCCAACCCCAGAAGCATGAAGAATCAAATGCAAAGAACATAAAACCTGGACACTGGGTTGATACAGAGAGTTTGTTTGTCAGGTAACTACAACACTGCGGTAATCCCAGCCCAGACAATGAGGACGCTATAGGAGTCACATGATGGTTGTAGGTTCCTTTTATGCGGGTAGAGACGGCCAATAGAAGGCTTCGCTTGTGACAGGGGGTTTACCTTCAAGTTAAACCTTAAACCGCTAAACCCCAAATCTGAAAACCCAGAAGCCCCTGAACCCTTAGTCGTTCGTCCAAGACATGCACAGGTCACATAAAACGTCTCATAGTTTACATCAAGAAGCGTGTGGTCTCACACAGTAGACCCCGCCCCGATAATCATACGAACCCAAGGAAGGCTAGGGCTTCTTTCATTAAGCATTATTTGGTCCTTCGGATCTGGGGGTCCTTTTGGCGGTCCCTGTGGGATGCTTTAGAGTTTAGGGTGTGAGTGGTGAGGAGTTTCCTGAGGCTTGAGCATGATCGTGCTCTACCTGAGCCTGTGGGGGACGATGCTGGGTGTGGAGCCTTGTTCGCAGTGTTGTTGGCAGCCGCTACTGTTACCCTCCCAAATTCGTGTCCTTTCACTGCAACTAGCCCCCACAAGCATCCCACTCAGGCATTGTCGGCACTACAGACACCCAGACCCCTGGGCGGACCCAGAAACTAGAACCTCCTTAAGTTCTCCTAGAAATCTCCCAAGAGTAGTACAGGGTGCCGGAATGAGGGATCTACTTTCTAGATCCTCTCAGAGGTCTGGGAAGTGACTCCGCAAAAGTCTTGCACCCCTCCCTAAACCCTAAACCTTAAACCCTAAATCCTAAACCCCTAAACCCTAAACCTTATACCCTAAACCCCTAAACCCTAAACCCCAGAGGACATCTACCAGCCTGGGGGCTCACTCGCCCCACTGCTGGTGCTGTGCTCCTTTACCTCACAAGCAGGAATTGTTGTACTGGTTCTTAGTAGGGAATATGGGAATTGTATAGGGGTTATATAGGGTCACGTATTTTTTCCTAAGGCCATGGTATCGATAGATCGCGGTTGAGGGTTGAGCGTTTTGGGATAGCCGCTCTGTATTCATTATGTTCTTCTGGGCTGTTGCCGTAAATGGCTTCGTAGAGCAAAGGTATGGTTGCCTAGCCACCCAAGCAAGCCACGCATTTCAAGCCAGAGGAGGACGGTGGTCTCTTTCAGCTTTGTTCGATTTTGGCACAGAGAAATACACGGAGCTCCTGGATGTTTGTTTCAACTGGTATAAAGGCTCCGATTCAATCCTCTTTTGCACAGGGTCCACATGAACCACTGCAGCTGAGTCATGACTAACCCAAAGCAGCAAAATGTGCGCGCGTGTTGTTGGAATTCTGTTGTCTATACCGACGCCTCTTGAGGGAGCCGTGAGTGTTAGAAACTTGCGCTCTGAAAAGCCCTAATTCCTGGACCCTGGTAGGTCCCTTCCTCCTGGTGTGCCTCCTTGCTTTGTATCTAGCCCATAAAAGACCACGTATATTGGGATATATTGCGGGGTGGGACATATCTGATGTTAGGGGTATGGGGGTGGTTTACTACAATAGTATGAAGGAGTCAAATCACGCCAACCCTCAGCCCTAAACCGTGAGAAGAAAAACCATAACCTCCGAGGCCTCAACCCTGAAATTAGGGGCTCTGTAGGGAGGATATAGGGTTATATTAGGATTATATAGGGCCATACGGACTCTAAAACCTGGCCCAAACCCAAACCCCTAAGCCGTAGAATCCTCAACCCCAATCAAGTCAAGCTTTAGAGGCTCCAGACCCAGGCATCCTTTGCGTAATCGGCTTTTACTTCGTCGTGGCTGCCTTCCGCGCCTCTCCTCCATTCATGTGGGGGTCAAAGTCAGTGATTATCTAGGGTTATACAGGGATTTTTTTTGGGTTATTTGGGGGCTATGTACGGAGGATCTAGGGCTATAGAGGGATCATATAAGGCTATCTACGGATTAAATAATTAGGCTTATTTACAATATGAGGTTTCCGAGGGCTGTATCACGGACTGTTGGTCTAGAAATATTGCGCGACCTGAGTAGAAAATAGTACCATAATCTTCAAGCTTTAGGGTGCCCAAGTCCATGCAAAATTTAGTTTATCAACATGATGGGCGGCATACCGTGACGAAGCACAGCACACCCTGTTGCGCTAAAAAACGCCATCATTTCACAGCACCGCGAAAGGGATATGCTTAAACATGACTTGTAGTTTTTTAGTTCCCTTAATCCCCACAAAATCCTTGTAAAGCCAAAACATTTTGATAGGACTCCCAAACCCCCCTAGCACCTTCAGGAAGCTCCCCTGCGCTGAGGCAGCTACCACGAGTCTGTCGAGATGCTCCAAGACAAGTTGACGAGGTCTCCAATCCCCTCCTCCTTATAAGACCCCCCCCCCCCCGGTCCCCACCCCGCAAAGTCAGAACACTCCCAATATAGTACCAGTAGGTATATAGTAGGGGCTTCTTAGTAGGGAAGGGTACTGCTGTTCTCTTGCGACTCAAAATTAAATGTCAACACAGGACTTGTCAGGAGGATGAGGTAAATCCGCGGCGAGTCTTGCACCACTTAACATCGGCAATATGTTGCATAGTTCCTAAATCGTATGAGGTACATTGGGTGGTGCAAGATTTCCTTCATCCACCGGATATGACGATCTTTGAGGTTCAGAAGCCGCTACGAGTCTAAACCCTTTAAGCCACTAGGGAAGGCTAGTGTCCCTGCCATTTTCTATGTTCTGTTCCGTTTGGGCTGCTAAGAAGCTGGGTCTGTGTCTCTATCAGCTTCAGGATTAGGATTATCATCGTAACGCAGCAAATACGGATCCCCACGTTAAATGAGAGCTTGCTACGCAGCCCCGTGGACCTTGTCAGACACTGCCCTCGCGAGAGAGGCCGACCAATCCATGAAAGGCTGCAGCAGTTTGCAGGGATCCTTGCTACCATGGAAAATGAAATGGGCACTGGATTATGCAGGAGACATATGAGCTAATGTCAATATTAGCCTCATTCAGATTCCGGGCTTGCTTGATGCAGAGGGAAGTATCGTGATCATTGCTACTGAACCAGGTTTACAGGTAGTTCTCTTTCTCCTTCGGCATCACAGGGGCAAACTTGAAAGTGCCAAAGCGCCCGCAAGTGGACCTTTCTGGGGGAACCTCAAACAGGACCTCGAAGAAACAAACCCTTACAGCGATTCCCTTCTAAGGGTCCCTGGTACGGGGTCTGTACGATTTGGCTATGTCCCAGGAATCTACTTGATTTTTTAGCGAGTAGCGAATTTAAGCTACCATAATAGGGATACGTCGCCAATGATGCAATTGCCTTACAATGATGACTTGATTGAGTACCTTACCAGCAACTCAGCAAGTCTGCAGGTTTACACTGCAAGACACGCAGTGCCACTGCTGCTGCGCGGCGGCACTTTAATTGGAGGATCTGGGGCTTTAGCAAGTACTGTTACAACCCTTGCAAGCCCAACATGTAACCTCCCAATTATCACCATTGTTCGCCTACTTACCTACGCAAACGAATTCCTCCTGAACTCAGAACTTTGTGACGTGACAGCCAGGGGTAGGTTTAAAGACATTGGTGGTTGCAATTGCTATGAATTTCAATGGAATCCCTATAAAGCCACAAAACAATGTTAGCGGGGCCCCAAACCTGCCCTAGTAAACCCCAGGCTCTAAACGGAGTTGTACCGGACCTTGCCGCTGAAGCCTTCCCTCACTAACAGCCCCCCAAACATGGAGAATCAAGTGGAACAGAACGTGGACAATTAACTCCAACTGGGAGGTCCAAAATAAGGGTTCATATCGCAGGTAGCAAGAGGATTTTGGTAGCCCAAACCCCCAAATTAGGACTGCACTATAGTCATATGATAGTGCCAGGTTTCCAAGTTGGGGTTGCGGTTGCCAACTCGTGACAGGTGCCTGCTGCTGGAGCTGGCTGACTCCCATTGTAAACTTCGCTCGCTACCTCCCCTATGTGCACGTTCGCGTAAAGTGAATTCTTTCAGGGTTAGCCACCCGTCTTTGTGCTACCCACAAAGCTCGTTTTGGGGGAGGTGTTTAAGAGAAGAGAACCCATACACGCCGGGGATGCTCTTTCTGTGCTGCCTTGCCGGTATCAGCTATTAGACCCTAAAGTTCCCTCCTGTAAGGAGTATTCCTGCGGCCATGCTTGTGTACTTCAAATGGTATATTGTTCAGTTAATGGCCCTGGCCTCTTACTGAAAGCTGGTTAGTCTAAGCAGGTCAAGTGGCCCACCTGAGCTTGTCTTTTGATTGCTCTCTCTCTGAAATTGTTATACCAAAGACCCAGCAGCCCTACGCTGATCAACATGGCTCTGGTAGTACATTGATGAGCTGAGGTGACGTCAACCACATCCGCAAGAACGGACAAAAGAGCCTTCGTCTCATGATGTAGGAGTTTGGTTGCTTCGTTGAACGCCCCTCATGGGTTTTGCAGTCGAGCGATGCTCATGGGCAACTCCATTTGCAACATTCGATCTTAGTACGTGTACCAGCTATTTCGGGGTGTCAAGTCGTTTTTTGGTTTGCTGCTGTTCGCTCGTGACATTCACAAGGCTTGAACTTTTAAGCGCCCAGAAGTCCAGGCCCCTTTCACAGGAGTATTCCTGGAATTCGGCTGACACATGCAAACTCTAGGTATCGTCCTTGCCAACGGGGGGGTATGTTGAGCTCTGTGTTTATCGGCTAGAGCCCTCGCAACACCTGGGTTCGGCTCCTCCGTTTCAGAATGTCGCTTGACCTGAACGTACCCTATAAAGGCTTTTTGGTTATTTTAATCCTGAGAACAGCCAAAAATTCTAATTTCTAGTGGGTTTTGAGGGCGTTTAGTACTAGGTAAGACAAGACGAAAGAAGAGCTGCAGCATCAGCGCATCCGAAACCGTGAGCCCCCCCCATCTTCGCCGAGGATGATATGTGACCGTGAGATCATCGAGAAGTGCATCCAACTGTGGTTGCATTGCTCCACTTTACGAATAGGGGTTCAGGTCTTGTCCAAAAGGGGTTTATGTCATTATTGTCATTACTTTTAGGCACTTATAATAAGGCATAGGACCCTAATAATTCCCTTCTGCACCCAATAGAGCCCAAAGGTTTCTGGGGCAGCTTATTTTGAGAAAGTCCCGCTTGCATGGTACTTGGCGTTTTCCAAAGGAGCCGGGCCCCGACTATGTACACCAAACAAGTAGCATGCAGAATACACGGACCAATGAAACGGGATGCATAGTTTTTGAAGCTCTTCCTCAAGGTTCCCTTAGGTGACAGACATTTTTCAGTGCCTGTTCTCTGAAGTTCTCCAAGGGCTACCTTCAGCCAAAAACCTGGAGCTTAGATCCTACCCTGAATGAATCCCTTCCCCCACGTCCCAATCAATGTATTACAGTATGCAACAACTGGAAGACCTCATATTTGGCCCTAAATCCTAGAGCTAGGTTTGGCTCCGTCCGCAACTTCGACAAGTCAGTTCAGTTGACGGTTTCTGCGGCCTTTAGCCACCAACTGGGCAGAAACACCTTGCCATACCTCTGGATGCTCGGCACAGTTCTTGGAACAAACCTTGCACCATCCTATATAGCCCTCATAATTAATGGCAGCTACAGTACCTCAGGGTTGGCGCAAGATTTCCTCCAGCCACCGTAAGCCTGCAGGGAAGTGGAGACCCTACATTTTGTGTCACAGCATCGACAACTTCATGGCAGAGCCTCCTGTCCAACTTGAATGATCTAAGGAAAGGTGCGCGACTCTCAAAACATCACACCTACATCTTTTGCGGGGACCCCTCCAGCCCGCCTCCTTACTTCCCACATATCCCAATAATGGCTACAAGTGCCTATTGAGAATGGGGAGCAACCCGTACAAGTCCCCTCAACACTAAACGCCTAGATTTTGAAGCTAAACCTTGGCTTCGGGCCCGACCCAGTAAAAGTGATATCAGCGGAATATACAGGGACCGCACGTACTCCGGCACCATTCCCCCTTGAGGTTGCAATCAGTGTATGGGGAGCTGAACCTAGCCTGAGCCCTGAATCCCTAAACCCTAAATCCCCAGACCCTGAATTCCTAAACCCTAAATTCCTAAGCCCTAAACCTAAGCCCTAAACCCCAAATCCCTAAACCCTAAATCCCGCCACCCTAACTCCCTAAACCCCTCAACCCCTAAACTCAACAAACCAGGATGCTCGGGGTTGGATCGCCCATACTCTGGGCTCTTACAACCATCGTCATCCAAGAGTTGCTCGTTGGCGTGCCTTTTCACGGTTTAGGGTTTAGGGTGTAGGGTTGCCCTTTAGGGTTTAGGGTTTAGGGTTTGAGGTTTAGGGTTTGGGGTTTAGGGCTTAGGGTTGCCCAAAAGGGTTTGGGGTTTAGGGTCCTTATTTAAGGATCCTAGCGTCCCGAAGGCCCCCTATGTTGCAATGTGTTTCTCAGAATTAGGGACCCTCTGTATAAACCTAAGCTGCAACCCTCAGTATTCGTACACAAAGCAGGCTCATAATTTGCGAAGCTGAGAGTCATGTAAAATATCCACTTTATGTGTAGTTCCCAAGAGTAGGGTCCCATTTTGGTACCCCTAAATATTAGGTTGCCATCGTATAGATTAACCAAAAGGGGCCCATAATTTTGAGAATAACTTCCATAGTTCCCTTTGAAGGCCCTGAAATCTCCTAAGAATCCCAAGAGTGCCTCCAGGCTTGGGTTTAGGGTCTAGGGTTTAGGGCTTAGGGTTTAAAAGTTTAGGGTCTAGGGTTTCGGGCTTAGGGTTTAGGGGCTAGGGTTTAGGGGTTGCTTTGATGGTGAACAAGATGCTATATGCACAGGGTTGTGCGCAGGAAGCAAGGTCGGATTGTGGAAAGCAAGCCATGGTGGAAGCTTCTTGCGGAAATGTGAGTTTGGATACAACGAGGCTACCAAGTGCTGGCTATCCGGTCCCAATTTTGGCGGTTGCTGTACTTGAACATTCCTTGACAGGATCTTTTTAGACCTAGGCAGATGCGATATTGCGATCGCCATATTGCTATCCGATTGCTGATCCTGATTCAGACTGGGCAGTTTATAAAGCGACCTCACCCTAAATGGTGGTTTATATAGGGAATAGTACCAAATGGCTTTAAATTGGGAATTGAAATTGTACTAAGTTACCCTGAATGCTGACGATTACGCCCTCTTCATAGCAGACCCAGTCTATCTTTTCTTTTCCATTATCCTATCTACCTTTTCTTTTCCATTATCCCTATAATATAACCCCTATATACCATGATCCCTTAGTAGTTTCCATCTTCTTGTCCATTATCCCTATATACCCTTACAATACTGAACCCTAAACCCTGAGGATTACGCCCTCTTCATAGCGGACTCTATCTACCTGCTTGCCTATTGGCTCCTGGCCATGCCCATCATCCTAGCGCTCACGTGGCTTGCAGCATGCTTTCCCCTCCTCCAGTGGATGCAGGTTATACATGGAAAAAAATCCAAACCTCTATAGTATATAGGGGTTATATAGGGATAATGGAAAAGAAAATGGAAACCACTATAGTATGTAGGGGTTTTATAGGGAGAATGGAAAAGAAAATGGAAAACTGTCTTGTAACACCGCATATACCCTATGCCCTAGGAATTGCAGTATTTGGCGGATCCTAAGTGGTGCAAGATTTCTCCAACCCACTGAAGGACCACCCCATTGGTCAGGTATTGGCTTTGCGTTTTGTGTTGCTTTTTCTGTTTAGGGTTTAGGGGTTTAGGGTTTAGGGGTTTGGGGTTTAGGGTTTAGGGTTTAGGGTTTAGGCTGAGGGTTCGATGGCAGGTTTCACACGGAGCCGTTTTGGACTCCAAGTGAATTATTGGGGTCTCTACTTGTAAGGGTTATGAAGAGATAGTTTTCAGAAACTCCCATCTTAGGGCCATAGACTTGGGCAATACCTGCGTGTGACAAAACAGTTGCATGGATGGCCCTTCTCAGCTGAATCAAATCCTAATGGTCCAAGTACCTAATAATCATACTCATCATACTCAAAACCTTGTACGTCAATTAGTATTACCAAAATCCATATTACCCAATATCACCCAATGTTACCCAAAATCCCAAGTACCCAATATTACCAGATGATTGAGTACTTGGGCTTTTTCGGAACAGTCAGTCCCACCCCGAAGGCAGGCCTCGATACAAAGGCCCTCTGCCCCGGAAGTGGGCTGAACGTCCACAACTTCTGACAAACTAGTGCAATTGCAGAATCCTAAATCTGTACCAACATCATCATGGTCCTATGCTCCGTATAGTTGTAGTTTAGGATAGCCCAGATAGACCTCAATTTGATGTTGGTCATTATTCAGGTCCCCACAGTATGTAGTTTGCCCAGACTGCCCAATTCTCCGTAGTGAAGTAACATACTCGAAACCGCGTTGTGGACCCAACATGATTCAAGGTCTCACCGTCATTAGCTCTGTTTGGGTGCTCCTAGAGTACCCAGAAGTTGCTTCGAATTTCGGAGACCTGTAGGTCAACTTGTCTTCTCCTGATCTACGAACCCTGATTAAAGCAGCCCATGAGAAGGCCTCCAGGTATCAGACAAGTTCACTTACCCTAAGGGTCCAAGGACCCCAAATAATAGGGTTTTAGGGCCCAAATATTGTAATATTTATGGTATTTTGGGCCCTAAAACCCTATTATTTGGGTTCTTGGACCCTTAGGGTTAATGGGCTTCGCAGGAGCACAGCCCTTGTGCGACCACTTTGTGGTAAGATGATCATTAAGGGTTTAGGGTTTAGGGTTTAGGGTGAAGTCCGGGAAAGCTGTCTTTGCTTCAGCAATTGTCTAAGTGCAGCTCAATGACATTCATTGCCAGCCGTGGAAGGAACCATAGAGTTCACATTGCTGACAACTTTGCTGCAGATCCCGCCCAGCGGTCAAGAAGCACTCCCCAAGGACGACCTCCCCGTCTTCATATGTTCATGATGCAAATCTCCCACGCAAGGTTCAAGATGGTGTACTGCTTCCGAAAACGACGAAGCTGTCTGGTCAATTTCGTCTTGAGCCTTGTTCAGACATGGCAAGTTGCCGAAAGCGCTGGCACTGCTTCATTCTTCAACACAAGCTTGCGGGCATTACTGCTGATCTTAAAGTTCCCACATTACCTTAGTATACGAAAATCTCACAACTCGCACGGTACAAGGTGCTTAGGCTCATGAAAAAATCGTAGTTCAGCGTCGTTATGGTTGACCAAAGATCGCCGTGAGGATTTCACGAGGCACTGGCGGAAGTAGTGTTTGGAATGTCTTGTAGCTGTCCTAAGATCCGGAACGTTTGGAAGAGTCAGGTCCTAGAATCCTAGGCCCCAAACCTTGAAGTCTTATGCATCTGCCAGCAACCAAGGAATAGCACTTGCGTGACTGTGATTCTTCTCATGTTCGCTGCAGTCGATCCTTGCCAGCGCAAACGGAGGCTTCCGAGGTGAGATTTCCATGCCAAAGGATGTGTCATAAAGGGGCTTGGATGCCAAGAGTTAAAACCCTATATAACAATATATCACCCGACATGACCCCAAACAAACCTAAGCCGTGTCGTCCAACTGCTGGCAGGTCAAAATGAGGATGCCCAGGTTGCCCGCAACATTGCCCTTTCATAGGTTTAGGGTTTAGAGTTTCCCACGGTCCTACCATCTGATCTTTATTTGTTGTTTGTTACCTGAGTTCCTAATGGCAGGGGCTTCTGTTTTGAGAAGCCCATCCATGTTAAGATGGGATTTACGGAGTTGGATATACCTTTGGGCTCCTCATTTGGGCAGCCATTCAGCTGGTGCATGTAGTTGCAGGGCTGCATTTCCCCTCGTTTAGGGTTTAGGATTTGGGGTTGTTGAAGCCGGATGATTGGAGTGAGGACAGCCTCAACTGCTTATACCCTTAACATCCTACATGGTAGAGCCTGCTACAGCTCTGCCGAGTCCTAAGGATGTCTCCAACATCCTGATCAAAAACCAGTTGGAAGCCACACCCCTGCCGAAGGATGATCTTGGTGTCACTTGTTCCAGGGGTCGAAGGGCTTTCGGGCTTAGGGTTTAGGCTGGAGATATCGAGGGCTTTGCGGGATATGATTTCAAGTGACGGGGAATGGAATCAAATCATAAGTGATATAGAAAATGGCGGATTATCAAGGGTTGACAGAAATTGTGTAAAGTAGAAGCCTCAATAGCCGCCATGATTCTGGGCCGAGAGTTGTTGTAAAGCCTGCCTCAAGACACCTCAAGATGATATCTGTAAATCTTCAGGACTCAATCCAAAGACTCTAAGACTGTTGAGGCGGAAGCATCAAGAGTGGGATTCGGCAGCTTGATCCCCTAGGGGCTTGACAAATAAGCCCCAGCACAAACATGCTTCAAGTTCCTGCCAAACCTATATAAGCCCTCAACCCTACGCTCCCGCGCCAATTTTACAGTTTAGGGTTAAGGGTATTCTGCATTCCTGCTAGGTGGCACCGTCCAAGCCCATATTCATGAGAAGAATAGGTTTCAGGCTTCAGGGTTCAGGCAAGCCTTGTCGTGTAAAGCAGTCCATGCATACCTGAGTCAGGACAGCTGCTGTGTATGGCCTTTACAGTTTTTGAGGATGACTTGAGGGGAAGGGAGCGCATGGCATTGGTGTTTACGGATTTCAGGGTTGGCGCCAGAACCATGAAGGCATACCAGGACCCTTTAGGTCCCATGGTCTCTGGCTTCACAGGGGGGGGGGGTACTTGCACCGGGGCAAGAGTGTTTAGGGCTGAGGGGTTTAGGGTTTTGGGTTCAGAGTTCAGAGTTTTGGACATGAATGTGGGTAGGCTGAGCCCTATGGTTCCTGAAGAAGTCCGCCCCAAATCTACAACCAAGCCGAAGAAGTCCAACCAAGGGAAGCACAGATGAGAAAACCCTCAGGCCCCTGGCTTTTTTACCCTTACGGTTTGTACCCTCTGGCCTGGACCCCTAGGGCATTCAATGTAGCCCTTAATCAGGGGTATTTGGCCCGAAACTCATGAGGCTCCAGATCTTAAGGGTACAAACTTAAACCTCAAACGCTTAAAGTCAAGAAGAGGATCTGGTGGCCGTGCTTCATGAGCTCATTTGGGCCGTTTTGTTGCTGTTCATTCTTGCAGCTCTGTGGCGGCACTCGCTGTGTCGATCCCGATCCAGAGCCTCAAAATAGATCCATCCCATGGCCCAGGAACCAAGCTTGGGGGTTTAGGGCTTAGGGGTTAGGGTTCAGGGGTGTAGGGTTTAATGTGGGAGCTTCCCAAAATAATTCCTAAAAGTTAGTAAGGGATCCCTAGATGTCATAACCCTTGTTCATCCTTTTTGTCCCCTAGAGCTGCTATTTTCTTTAGACATCACCATGTAAGCAGTCTGGTAATTCGCCTTTTGATATACAAGGCAACAACATTTGTAGCTTGAGCAAGATGGGCAACAAGAACAACCCTCACTACACCCTAAACGCGAAGCCGGAAGCAGTTGAGATTTTATTTGCCAACAGGGGCCCATACCAAGATGAGTTGCAGACTTGGAGTATGATCATTGGATGGTTTTTAGGTGAGCGTACATAGGCCTTAGGGCTTAGGGTTAAGGGTTTAGTGTCTTTGGGAATATTGATGAGTGCCTGTATTTACGCATACATATTTTTATGTAGATACATACATGGGTGTACAGTGGTTGCGGGAGACCATGCATGAGTGTTTTTTATTTGGGGATACTTTGCTACCCACTATAAGGTAAGATTATATCCTGCTTTTGGGGTATAGTGTTTTATAGGAAGAGTCTTACTAGGTTCAGCTAGTGAAGAAAACGCTACTCACATGAGATCCTACTTGACATGACCTTGTGAGGTTTCATAGAGTTCAGGATGTGCGCCGCAGAAAGGCCTGCCTCAAGATTGTAGAGGAAAGTTAAAGGTTCCCAGGCGAGGGAGTTGCTCGTACAGTTCTCCTAGGGTTTAGGGTTTAGGATTTAAGGGTTTAGGGCTTGGGGTTTAGGGTTTAGGGTTCCTAGGGCACTTGGGACAGGGTTTCGTGCTGAGGTTTCGTGTGTGACTCGGGTTTTCAGTGGGTGCCGGAATCAGTTTGCTCCGGTTTCTGGGGTGCCCCTTGACATAGCCAAGGATGGGCGCAAATCTGTCTCATATGCCCGCTGGGTACCTTTGAACCCTGTGTGGTAAACATGGGGACTTAAGTAAGGACTCAAGTAATTACCCAAATTTTGGTCTTAGATTTCTGCCAGAATTCCATTATACTTCAAAATCATATTGGTTCTTATTCAGGATCTTGAAATCACCTGACATCCACTTCCCCCCAAATGACCCCCAACCCCCTTATAAACCTCCCGCTTCCCAAGATGGTACCCTTTTTGTATTTGGCGGAACATTCAATCTTGACGAGGGGGGAGGGGAGGTGGGGGAGCCCTAAACACTAAACCCTAATCCTATTATGGGTTAGGGTTTAATCCTTGTATTAGGGGAGGACTCAGTACTTTCCTGGGCTTTGGGCTTAGCGGCTGTAGAGTCGCCTGTGGTTAGTGAGGCTGTGCACCAGGGAAAGGCTGCCACGGAGGCTTCCGGGTGGAGGTTTTAGGTTTAGAAGTTCGGTTTTAGTTTTAGGATTTAGGGTTTGGGGTCTAGTGTTTGGGGTTTTGATCCTGCAAACATAATCCCGTTCACCTAGTATTTAGACTCTGCACTCTGCCCGAATAGTAGGTATTCTCAATGGCATACCAGAACGGGCATATTAGCGCCAGGGCATTTCCAGAATTCGTGGGGAATAGGCTTAGTCTCTAGAGTTGGTGCAAGATATCCTGCCTTCGCAATAAGACCCTCAAAAGCAGAACCTCCTGCATGCCCCAGCGAGAACGCGAAAGTCGGCAAGATGCCGTTATGTAGTTGGTTGCATGCTCATGTTCCCCTAAGCCCAGCGACCTGGTTGGCACCTCCTGATCAGGATTACTCATAGGTTTCAGTTCTTTGGATGTGCTGATTTTTGTACACTCTTTGTCACAAACTGGGACGAAGTCCTTTGCATGAACCCTAAACTTACGTAAGTCAGGCCAACCGAGGGAGATCTTTGGGGACTGGACTTGTGAGCCCAACCACTTACTAAGTGCCCTGAGCCTAAACCCTACACCTTGTATAATATGCTAGGTACCATGGTGTTTTTTGCATGCCCTTATTCATTAACCCTAAACGTAAAACCCAAACCCTACCCCTAAACCCTAAACCGCATTCATTAGCCAGCTAGATTCTTAGATCCCATTAGGGGAGGTGACCATGGCGTCGCCCCAGGGAAGCAGGCACAAGACCGTCCAGTCTGCAAGCAGGGCTACTTGGTAGGGTCAGGTGGACTTAGTAAGTAGGGTTCATCACATGGATAACTGAGATTGTTACATGGCTTACATGCGGGGGTTATAGGTACAGTTACTAAGTCCCCCTGACCCTCCTCCAAGTATGAAAGCACTGAGAAAGTATACCCCATATCAGACCTTCACTAGATACACAATGACCTTGTCGGACCTAGGGAGATTGGCCCTGACGTAGCCCTCTGTGAAGGATGATTTTTTAAAGAGTCTCCAAAGAATTTGTGGACCCATGTGCAAAGTTACTGTTCTGGGTGGGAATCTGGGGTGCCTGGCAGGCCAAGAACTAGTACCAATAGTACTACTATGACTAACTGCTACTATGATTGTGGTGTGCTGGTTACTTATGCTCTGACCCCAGGATCCCTTTCTATACAGCTTCCTGCCGTAACGGATGTGGCCGACGGACATTGCAGGCACGTATTGATACGCGCGGGGGGGCGCGTTGTCTCTTCGAACAGAACCTCAACAACCGAGTACATCACTCTAAGCGCTTCATCATTACCAGCTACAAGAAGCCTCAGAGCTTTGATCACTGAAGTGTGAGTTTAGGTGCGTAACTGTTTGCGCGAAAGTCTGCTTCTTGCGCGCGCAAGGTCCTAGCAGGGAATATATCTCTGAGGTTCTAGGCTTGATACTTCGTGCCCAGAATCATCTTAATATTTCACTCGGCTCCATCAGAGAAGCAGGTCACAGCTTACACTGCGCAGCTGCGCACATGTTTTGAACAAGGGAAACTCTCACTCCCTAGGTCCAGGGCTATGGCTCCCATACCGGCCGGGATTACTTCTTCCGCTTCTGAGTCCCATATGCCAGTGCTCGGAATCCACCAGAGGGAGTGTGAAGCCTGGTGATGCTGGGAGGTGACCAGAAGCTTACATTCTTTCCTCAGGCCTGAGGGGTTGAATTAACTTGAAGGTTTAGGATCTAGGCGGGCATAGCTTCAACATGGGGTTTAGGGTCTAGTGCCGCCCCCAAAATCTAAAAGTTATCCGCTAATGGCTAAATGCTGAATTTCTATGAGGGCCTCCAAGTTTAGCTACGTAAGGTCTGGTTTTTCCGAACCTTATAGTAAACCCTGAAGAATCCCCTCCCCCTAATAATCCTCCCTCACCCCATAATGACAAATATTCAACGTCATCTGTATTGTTACTACAGAGGGTGAGTTTTTTATTAGGGGGTGACGGGGTGCTTATTATCACGGAGAGTTGGTTATACTTTTTCATCTGGCTTTGCTAGTTCTCAACCTCCCGGAGTGAATCGCAAAGTGCAGCTTGAAAGTTAAGTTACCCAAATTAAAGTAAACCCTCCATGCTAACATTCAACACCACCCCGCCCACCCTGATTAATGACCCCCCATCATAGCATGAGTACCTTTCTTATACATTGGCGGAGGGGAGTGCAAGACGGTGATTGGGGGAGGTGATTAATTAGTCCCTACTTTTATCTTTAGACCGGGTAGCAGTTACCTACAACTGTAGCCTGCTGGCGTTCATGCTTGAGCACCAAAACCCTAAACCCGATAAGCGCTTCAGGAGGCATAGGGCTACGGCTTATGCTTTGGGGTCCTTGCGCAGAGAAAGCTTCCTCAACAGTTGATTATGGGCAGGGTGGTTGGAGGAGAAGTACAGTACATACCCTAAACCTCGGAGAAATAATTGAGTGGTACACAAGCATACTCGGCCAGACGCTGAGCCTATATCATAGTAAGCAGTTTGTGCATTAGAGCTCGGTCCTTTTAGTCTTACTTTTGCAACTTGTGAGAACCTCGAGTGTATACACATTTATTTGATACGGTAAGCTTCCGCGCGTCCTGACTGCCGGAATCCAGGCCATAGTCCCTGAAGCTATGGACTCACCTGTCGCCCCAAGTCACGTAGTGTGGATACTAGAACTCCTGCATGCCTTCGTATACTATAATGCCTTACCTCCGGAAATACAAGGCATAAAGGTATACAGTCCACCGTATTTCCAACTCGCGGGCTTTGGTCGCCTACTTGGCCTCAAAACGTGTTGCAAGAAGTGTCCAGCGACGGGGAAGATTCCCATCATTGTGGACCCTGCATCGGTGCACCAAGCTCCTGAACATGTTTAGCATCGTCATGCCACGACCAGTCCAACGGCAAAGCGTTACACGCCATAATCTCCCACGTGCCCAGACCAGATCATGGCAAGGAAGCTTTAAAACAATGCAAGTGCACATGACATGTCACGGGGAGCTCAGACAATTTCTGTTTGTGGTTTCAGGGGCCAATGCTCAGATTTGAAGAAGCGTTATTGAGTGGGATTGCGCTATTGTTCCCAGACTCCAAGGTAAATATTGTAGGAGGCTTCGGCTTATCTTGAACCATCATATCAGTCATATCATAACACGTCGAGGTTGGCATTGCAAAGTCCCAAACCTTCGTTTCAGGGTAGCGCTGCTCCCTGCAGGAGGAAAGACCAGATACAGCAGGATCCGCATAACCTAGAAGCCTAAATGATTACCAATATTATGGTCCTAGGTTCTTCATAAGCTTGGGGTATGGGAATGCTTCAAATAGACTCAGGCATGATGTTGGTAAGTTATTTAGAACGCTACAGGTACTTTGGGCGAGAGAGGAATTCAAAGAAGGCCCGCTCAACCCCTTTAGGGTCTCTGCGCGGGCTCAGCGAATTGTTTTGCCGGGATAATGGGGTTCATTCTGCAGTAGATGGGGCCGCGTAGGAAAACACTCAGGTTATACCAAGGTCATGCGCTTCTGTCGTCCAGGGTTCCTAGAGGTTGCGTTGTTGCAAGCCGTACCCACGTTCGATCCACTGGGGAATGACTTAAGGAGAATTCTTCGTGATACATGCAAAGAAGGGACAGTTGGGTGAGAGGCAGGGCAGAGCATCTCAGGGATTTCTACTTCATATGATATGATGCATGCTATTCCTGCCAGAGATGACCACTTAGTTGGCTGGCTTTTTGGCATGCCTCGGCAGATATGTGGGCACCGTATGCCATGAGCAAAGGAAATATGACATCGCAGTTCAGGAAACAAGCTAGACCTATAGAGCTTAGAAGGCTTAACAACCAGGTTTAGCCCATAATCCCTATAATCCCCGACATCATCCCGGTTTCCATGTCACTTTCCATGTTCTTGCCAACTCGAGTTTCCACTAACTATATACCTGCTGCAAAAAGGACACAGCCCGGACCCTAAACCCTAAACTCTGCTGCAGCCAAGGCATACCCCTACATCTGCCAAACGTTGCAGATCTGCAATCCGGCAGAGTTCGTGGAACTGGTTGGAGGGTCGAGAAAATTAAGCTTATTGGATGGATTCTGGTAGTTATGAAGCATACACACTAAGCCGCCCTGACCCTCCAAGCGCTTGATTCAGAGCTTTTAGGTCTTCAGCTCAAAATGAAATACTGGCCATACAATATGCGGACAAGTCTGAGCTTGGGAAGACTCAATATTGAGAGCGCCCTTAGCAATGGGCACGCTATTCAGGAAGAGAAGCTTCCAGGTTTCAAACAGGAGCTAAAAGGTTTTCCACCTGATGACATCTTGTGAACCACCGGCAGGGCTGCTTTAGTGCTTAGGGTCTGCACTTAGGGTTTGGGACATTGGGGTGTAGGCCCGTATACTGTAGAAGAAGGCACGCTGTTTCGAAATGTCCCTTGTTCCGTTGCCATGGTGTTTGAGGGCCTGGCAAGGCAGCGTTTTCCACGCCTGTCACGCACAACGGCAGCATCGCCACCCGAACCATAGGCAGTCACCAATGTTCGAGGATGCATTTGCTGATTCCAGCTGTAACGTAATAAACCCTAAACCATTCTTGCTCTAGATTCAAAGGATGGTTTCCCGAAATAGGGAGACCCCAATATAGACCTCACAAATCTTCAAAGTTCCCAAGGTTGCTGGGTTTACATAGAAGCAGGGTCAGCCGGGAAGCTTTCTTTCCAAGAATGTGTGCCTCCTTGACACGAAACCACCCGAAGCCCTCTTAGCATCATGGTTCAGGCTCCGTATGCAGGGAAGCAATGAGAGACATTTATGAAGAGAGTATTGTTTAGCAAATTGGAAAGTCTGGGCAATTCGATATTCTGCTTGAACGTAAGTATCGATTACAAATGCAGCCGATCATGCAGAAGTATGGTAGTAAAGGCATACCTTCAACATTTTTGCGGGGAGCCCAAACGTAGAAGCTTTAATGGTTGCCAGTGTTAAGGTCCCAGGTGCCCTGTATAATTATGGTGTAGGGTTTAGGGTCGTAGGGTTTAGGGTTTAGGGGACCTCAAACCAATCCCAACATGATGTTGGGAATGATTTAGGCGCCTACGTCCTATCCCAGTAACGCCCTACAAAACCAAGTGTCCACTCAATTTTCCCACTGTTGGTAATTGCTTTGGTCCCGTGTTACACATTGACCTCAAGCCATGTGCTCAGGAGAAGGTACAGCAGTTTCGTAGGTCCACGCTAAGGGGGCTGTCTAGAGATGTATTTTCAGCGGTGCTCTCCATAAAATGGCCCCATGTCTCCAGGATTCTTCACTGGGACCATCATTTTAAGAGGCAACTCGAAGCCCTAAACCCTAAACCCTATATAGCCCCATAGAACCCCTAGATAGCCCCTATCTAGCCCCATATAACCTGCTTGGGACTTAGCTTGGACCTTAGACCCTTAACCCTTTGGGATTCCCTTATATTCCCATTATAGGTAATTAAGGGTTAACCCTTAGTAGGGGTCCTAAGTGCCACGTAGTAACCCTGTTTTGGCGGCTCTTTGGATACCGTCTAGACAGTATGTTGGCTTCAACCAGAACCAACTTGAGCAGAGCTGTGGGATGCTGGGCTGACTGGGGCTTAGTAGAGAATATGGGAATATATTACATGGGTCTTCTATAGGGGTTATATAGAGATTAGGGAATTTAGGGCTTGGGGTTCCTTATGTCAACAGTCACAAGGATGAGCGTGCCCCGCCAAAAATAGGCGAGCCACACCTATGAAAAAAAGGTGAGCCACACCTATGAAAAAAACATCCGCCGGTCCCTTATTCCCTACTAAGCACCAGTAAGAAAAAACTTAGGTATGCCTTCATGAAGCGCCGTGAGAGAGCTCGGGTCCGTCGTGAGGCGCCTGCTTTTGGTCAGATGCTGTCGTGCATAAGGCTTAGCTTTGAGGCTTTGGGGTCTTGACTTAGCATGTTCAGTTTCTCATAGGTTTCACCGGCAGAACAAGAAGATTATGAAACGTGAGGCATTCTGAGGATATTGGCCCCCCTTGCATGGCTCTTGCAGTTCCCTTTATCTAGTAATGGACCCTTATTGCCCCTTACACTGCTAAGCAAAAAGGAAAAGGTCTGCCGTGTTGCCGAGGCTAGTTCGAGCATGTAGACCCTCAATGGATTTTCCGGATACACAGGTTGAAAAACATGTGAGGGTGACCGTGCTCAATACCAGCATGGTGCTGCATTGCTACGCGGCATGAGCGACTCGAGTGCATGAGAGACAGAGCGAGAGAGAGAGAGCGAGCTGCTTGAAAGGCCTCCTCTTGACTGGATTTTTTTGTCACAAGTCAGACCAAAGCCGTTTTTCGGAAGAGCGATTAAGGTGCGCCGTGCCGTGGGTATTAAACCCTATCTAAGTTATGATCCGGCAGAGGCGGAAAGTAACGGGCGGCGGTCTAAGCAGAGGTCTCTCGCCATAGATCCCAAGGAAAAGCCTAGACCTACATCCTCAATTGTTCTAAGCCCCAAGACCCTAACTTACAGTAATCCGTTACCAGCGCTTGTAACCCCACTTTGTGAGTTTAGCTCCCTCCACAAGGGATGCGTGACTCCGGGCTTCCTGTATCAGAAGTATTCCTATTATTATTAGCATTACTGGTTAGTATTGCTGTTGCTGTTAGTGGTTACCGGTTACTGTGACTGTTACTCGTACTGTTACTGTTTACTGTTACTGCTATTACTATTATTCCTACTACTACTACTACTACTACTACTCCTACTTCTACCACGACTACGATTACCGATACCACGACACTTACCATTCCTACTCTTATTGCTCATGCTGTGGCTGTAACCATTGCTGGATTTGACGCTTGTTGTCTCATCATTATCATTCTTGTTGTTATCGTTATTGTTTTCTCAGGGATATTGCTCTCCTTTTTTGTTGCCTTCATTGTTATTGTATTAGTTGAGAACACTGGGTTTTGTAAATCCATGTCTCATACACTTCTCAGAATTAGGGTCCTCCTATACTCAAGCCATGCTTGTCGCAGACACCCTCTAAGTCATGAGGCCTTATCCTGCAAGCAGGTGAAATGCCTGCCACCTGATAAGTGGTACGACGGCGAGGACATCATGCGCCCCTCGACGCACATTGTTACAGATTGAACTGTTGTGTAATAAGCTGACCTCAAACCTAAACAGCTTACGATCATGCACTGAGAATGGCATCTGATTGTTAGGATTTCTCCGAGGCTTCCAATGCAGTGCTGCTTGATTACAACTCACTCCAGTTGCGAGAACAGATCCAGCAAACTAGTAAGGAAAAACATGCTCATATCCCAGAACTCCAAGATTATTAAAAGAACTTGTCCCTTTGAAGCAAGGGACAATGCACTACGGTAGCTATTCCTATCCACGCATAAACTACTGGGTTGCTGTTGAGGAGGTTAGATTAAGTCACCATAGTCGGCAGGCATAGCAGTCATAAAGGTTCACCAGTTTCCCCAGCATAGTAACTTAAGTTAAGTTCCTGAACAGCAACCTGGGCTACTGAGCACCAAGGCTTCATCTTTCTCACAAATGTTCGCCGGGAGGATGATGCCACCACTCGTGCTGCCTCTTGGATTTGTCCTGTGTACGACTAGTAATACGCAACCAGCCCCTCCTCCCCACCGTGTATGATGACATTATACTGGCAAGGATTTGTCATAAGGGGAGGAGATTATGAGAAATGTCCGCGTCTCTGCCTTTGGGGTTGCGGTATGGGCGAGCGGCTGTTCCATCATGTTGTCCTGTAGACCCGCACATGCGAGATGTAAGTCTAGGGCTTATAGGTTTAGGATGTAACGTTTGCAGGATTCAGGAACTGTGGCCTGACCGTCGCTTGCAAAAATGTAGTTTCCGCACATAGGGGAACCCAATATAGACCACGAACGACTACTTACTACAATCTTTACAATGGGGACCCACCAACAGGGACCCTGCTTTGATGCTTGGACTCCAGAAGCTAGGCAATAGTATCAATAAACGAAGAGACAAGCTTTAAAAACAATGATCCTTACCGTCATTATCGCTACTACTTTTTGTTCTGTTGCTCCTGCTGATGCTACGATTGTTTCGACTTCCATTTCCCTGATTCTACTTCTTTTACTACGACTACGAGTGCTTGTACTACTACAGCTGCTGCTACCGCTACTGCTACTGCTGGAAGTTTCCTATTGCTGTTACTAAACCCTTCATACTCATACTAATGTTTAACTCCTCCCACCCCACCCTGATATTAAACACTCCCCCATAACAGACTTTGTTTATTGGGGGGACAAGTTCAAGATTAGGGGTCGGTGTATGAGGGGATTACCCCTGTTTCTTCTTCTTTGTGGCTTTCTTGCCATACTGACACACTGACACCCGGATCAACACTGATGTGTTTCCCTAATTGAGGTGCAAGTTCGGGGGGAGTATACGAGTATTAGGTACTTGCAGCTTTGGGGTTTCTTCCGACTGCTAGATGTTAAGGTTCGGACGGCGCTTGCTCCTGCACTGGAGGTCTCTCGGCGTAAGAGTTTAGGTGTCATTCCAGGATGACGCGCCCCGCTCACCATACGGACAGATGGGCGCAACAAGAAGTACGGAACGTCCACTGCTCCGTCTCAGCACTAAACTTGTTCCCGAACCCGAAAACCTCCAAAGCCTGAACCCTGGAGTTGTGCTGGAGCTGTTACTTGCCTGGCTGTTGGTTCCAGAGAATTTACGGGCACTCTTGTCAGTCAGTACGGGCCTGAGAACTGCTTGGAGGGTCAAGGGGACTCAGTAAGTAGGTTTATAGAATGGATAGCTGGGGTTACTGCATGGCTTATAGTGGCCGCAAGTGTACCTTGTTTAAGTCCCCGTGAACCTTCCAAGTCAAAAAAGGGCTCTCGCTATTTTCTGGCCTGTACTTTCACCTGCCCAGGGCTAGCCAAACAATAGCCAAAGGGCTGACACTAGGACTTTTTTGAGAGACTTTCTTGGTGGCCGAAGTTTTCCCGTAGGTTGGGAGTACAGCTGAACGCATTGTCAAATCCGGTGCAGAATATTGACCGACGCAGACTGCTGCGTCCATGCTTGGGCTCCAAAGAAATTTTGCAATCGAGAGCTGCCATTGTCAAAAGCACAGTCTCACGACTCACGTCATTAATACATTTCCTGGCAACATACTCGCAAGAAGGGCCCGAATCCAAAGAATCCCCTCGTATGTACCTGAAAGATGACGGCGCAAGGCGTCCCAAGGTGTCCATTCGTCAGCTTCATGACCGCACCGTCGAAAAACATCGTGGGCGCAAGACCGTTAAACCTTGAATCTTATACCTTTTGCCCGTTGCGGCCATGTCATGTTGTCGCATGTGAGGCGTTTCGACAGCACGGCGAGGGCGGCAGTTGGTCGATGGCGGGGCGTGAGCATGATGATGTCTAAGACATACAGTTGTCAACATCCTGGGGGCGTTGCTAGGCCAGAAATGAAGATGCTGTAGAAGGTTGCCGTATATTTGGCTTTCAAGGCCCTTTTTTCTGCAAGGTTGAGGGGCATCGAGAACTCACCAGATAAGGATGAAGGAGCCTATTTCTTGTTGCCTTTCGGATTACGTATGCCCCTCCACAATCTTATTAGCAGAGGGTTTCGTGGGCTTATGCATTACGAGGCAATTCCTCGGTTCCTAATTCGTCACGAGTATCGGCACTGTCCTCGGGTCATAGCCGCCCTGTCCTAGCATTTTTTCTCCCCGTAAGTGCAGACAACGTAAGGACTAGTAGCTAGAGGGAGAAGTGGCTCAAAATTTTGCCAGGCTTCATCCAGGATTTTAGATGGAAGGCCCATGGTGCCAAGCATAAAACTGTTAGGTTTTCGCCATGAGGGAGGCCCGCTTCTGAAGTGCAAATCCTGACAAAAGGTTGGGGTTTAGCGTGTAGGCATCCGATTTTCTGGTGCAACAAACTGATAGGGCCAGGGGGGTACATCCAAACCGCGGGCCATAGCCTCCACAGCCAAAACATGTTGTTGCACCAACCTCCACGCAATCTCAGGCATGATTTTTACTTTGGCGCCCAGTCTACTAAACCCAAAGCCCCCAAACCCAACACCTCGCCTTACCTAGCCTTGTTTTGGGCCTTGGGTTCTTGTCCTAAATCCTCAATGGCCTTACAGCCTCAACCCTGATCCCTTGAACCTAACCCCGAAATCTTAGATCCTAAAACCCTGAGCTGGAGCCCTGCGAGGGACAGCAGCGAGTTGCCGCGCTAATCGTCTTCCACTGCGCCACTTGGCCTCTTCAACTCTTGGGGGTTCAGGGTTTAGGATTTAGGGCTCAGGGTTCAGGTTTAGGATTTAGGGTTCAGGGTCAGGTTTAGGATTTAGGGTTCCGGGTTCCTCAACCTAACTAGGTAGGAAAAGATTCAAGTTATAATCAGATTATATTCAATTTACCTTTTCACCAAGTTGGAAGCACCCTGCGTGACGCCCTAAAATGGCTGTAACTGGGTACTGGGTGCCGTGCATCTCCAAGTGTCCAATCTCCCGGGCGTAGAGAACCCAATATACCATCATTAGGGAGCATGCCCTAGACAATGCTAGGAACCCTCATCTGGCTCAGGTGATATTCATTAATCAAGGGGACTGAGTCATTGCAGAGAAAGGGTCCTTATGATCTCAGCCGTTTGAAAAAGTTCTGTGGATCTATAAGTGTAAGGTAAGAAATGATCAAGACTACAGGTCTAGATTCCTTGTACGATTATAGGATACCTCAACCTAGATCTCAACACAAGATTGGGAATTCTCCAGACCTCTACATAAGGATGTAGGGTGTAAGGCCATGTTTCCGGGATTTCTTACTGCTGCTTTCCGTTGAGATACTTGCCGAAGAACTTCCCCAGGATCTAATGAGACTTCTTGCTTAAAACAAGTGACCGGGGAGCCGCTTTCCCGGCAGAGGCTTGGCAGCGCGGTTTAGGGTTTGCTTAGGCTTAGAGCTTAGGGTTTAGGATTTCGGGTGTAAAGGTGCAAAAAGATTTCTCAACATGAGGGGCATCCTAAGAGATCGTAGGGATATATACACAACTCCCATAGTGAGGGCGGCTCCTCAGCGGCGGGGTGGATTAGAAGGGTAATGTTTTGAGATTCCTTAGGTGGGGTGCTTTCGCGATGCAGTCCCCCATTCCTAAGAGCACTGGATAGGAAAGTACGTAACTCAACAGGAGGCCTTTAGCATCTTGGAATCTACGCTCAGGAATCACTCATGTGAAGCTAGCTTGGACCTCAGATCCCCTTGCACTCCCATTATAGGACCCTAAGGGTTAACGCTTAGTAGGGGTCCTAAGTGCCAGGTAGTTGAGCTATCAAGTGCTTCAACCTAGATTCGGCTTTTGAACTGGCAATGAACCAGAGCACCAGGAAAGACTTCAAACCAAGGCTATGAGAGTTGCAAACAGGAGCCTTTATCCGGACCTCTCTGGTTCTTTGTCGGGCCCTTTGCTTACTGGGGGTCAGTAGGGAATAAGGCAATGTGCGATTATCTAGGGAGTATACTCACTTATTCCCTACTCACCACCCAGAGAGTTTGTCCTATGCGCAAAGTTAGTCTCGGATGAGGATCCTTGTAGGAAACAAGGTACTTCATGTCCAGTAGCAGTTTAGAGTCTAGGGTTTAGTCCAGGAGTAGGACCAGCTCTTTTTGCAGGCCTAAAAGAACCCTACTTGAGGGTCATCTGGGACGTAGTAAGGAGGTTAAGAATGAGGATAGCTAGGGTTGCTCAGTATAGGGCTCATAGGGTTAGGAGGCCTTCATGTGCAGGCGTGCTGTCAGAATCCTAAATCTATCCCTAAAACCCTTAAACCCTAAACACCCATCTGCACTACGCCTTGCTTGGGCTTCAGGCAGACATGATTTCAATAGTTGTTTATACGGATACCAGGGTCTGCATTACAGTGTAAGATCATATCCTTCTTGTGGGTATGGCTGTTTAGAGGAAGACGAGGACCTTACTTGGTTCAACCACCCGAAAACTCCCTCATTTGACCCAGGCCTTGTGGCGTGCTTTCGGCACCAAGGAGAGGGACATGTAGGCATGAGAGCACGAATGTAGGATGTCCGTACTACCAAAGCTCTTCACGACCGCAAGGCACAAAACCTCTAAACCCCATTATAAGCTTCAAACTCGTGGATGGTTCATGGCACCCGTAAGTCGGGGAAGCCAATGAAGAGGCTGTCGGGTTCAGGGTACCTTAGCCTCATACAAAGGCTTTTAGCGGAGCTGTGCTTGGGCAAACATCTGCAGCATTATCAGCTCCATTCCTCTTTTTTAGATGGGCATATTTATATATACACACAAACACTTCTTGCTGGTTGCAAGTATTTTCTTCTTAGCATATTTGAGCCTTCAAGGGTGTTGTCGCGCAGGAGGAAGTCAAGATTTGCCAATGCATACACGCCTGGGATCATCGGAAGCAAATTTCAAAAGTAAGCAACTTCATCCAGCCAGGCTTCCGCGTATGAGAACTTGCAGTTTTTGCGGATTGCCAGTCATATGGTAAGGTGACTGCGCACTAATAGAGCCCACTGGGGGTAGGGCTAGCTCTAATCAGGTCCCTATGCATTCCTCTTCTACCGCTGTTGCTGCTTTGCGGCCTAACCAAAGCCGGATGTCCAAACTGTGGGCGCTTGCGCCGCAAGGACTTCATTGCAAGCTTCGGCTTCATGTCGGACCTGGATTGCTGGGACACTTGGAGTACTCCCGAAATTGCGAGTTCGCTAAGTTGAGGATCCTGTCTTAGATGCTTAATCTCGCGCTCACTTTAGTACAGGGTGCTCCCGCCAGAACCATAGGCCCAGCAGAAAATTAAAGGTAGGCATCCTCAATCAGGCTCCCACGATACTGCAGGCCCAGGGAATGAATTTGAGGCAGATCATCTAGATTCGGTTAGGGCCCCCCGAACCATAACATGCAAACAATGGGCGGAAACACTTCTTTCGGCAGCCGAAACACATGGCAGAGAGTCTCTTGGCTAAAGCGGGTGCAACATTGTTTGATTTCAGAGGACATTCTTTACTGAATCGGTACGGGAACTTCCTGGGAAGAAACTCTTCGAGAACTCGACAACCCTCCATTGGGGCTCCTGATGCGCACCCTACCCTCACAAATATGAACTCAGAGGCGAGGTTTCAGAAAAAGCAAGCCTTGCAAAACAGAGAAATGTATCGCGGGGCCTTTTTTTCTAACTGTTCCATCTTCTGCTGCTGTTCTCACCTCATGTATCAAAGTGGTTTGAAGCCGTCTTCACTCCTGTTCATTGTGGTGGAATTACACTGTGGCCCGCCCAAATCCCTATTCGAGTTGTTTATTTCTCAAGCCCTTAACCACAAAAGCTGTTACCGCTATTGCTACTACCATGACGGTTAAAAAACCATTTCTCGTGAACCCCAAACCCTACATCCGACCCTAAACCCTAAACTACAGACAACAAGTTGGCCAAAGGACGGCAGGCTTTTTGAGGCTGTGCTGTTTGCCGCGCGGCGTTGCTGGCAGCGACGCCGTCCAGTTTTCACAGAGGCCTTTTGGCTCTAAGAAGCACTCTGAGGGTTTCCAAACATTCGGTATCCGTGGGGACCTTAATTATAGGGAGTGCGTCAGGGCTTCCGACGAGCTTGTGCCGGTGCACTTGGGGAATTCTATGGAGAGGTTTTGATAAACTCTGTATTGGGGTGAGAACTTCCAGTGTAGATTTGAGTACATTGGGAAACTCATGCCCTGGCTTGAACACGTTTTTAACTAGCCGGCACTTGACACTGTGTTCATTCATTGAGTTTGATGAACTGTGGCTTCATTATTGGCTTCAACATCTTGTATCTAACCATTTAACCCTAGCAGCCTACGAGTCGCCGTACTTATCTGCTCATTTTTGGCTGTTCGGGGCCCCTATCACGTTCCAGAATCTGTTCGTGCGTGTTTGTGAAGTAAAAGATGCCTTAACAAACTGGGTGCCTAATTGCCTGAAACCAAAATCCTGCAAGTTCAGCAGGGCTCACGGTCATTCAACAAAAGCCCAAACCCTGAAACCCCTCTCAGCCCCGAAATCCTTAAAACCCTAAACCCCGAAATCCCTAAACCCATCAACCAGTAAACAACTAAATCCTGAAACCCCTAGACCCCCAAATCCTTACACCCCTAAACCCCCAAATCCTTCTCCCCCTAAACACCCTTGAATCCCTCAACCCCTCAATCTGTAAAGCCCAAAGTCCCTAAATCCTAAACCCTTAAACCCTAAACCCTGAAGCCCGCTTAAACCCTTAAACCCTTAACCCTAAACCCTTTAGAGCTCTAAGTGGCAGCCAGAGGCCTATTGCCCCTCCCGGGCACTTCGTCGCCTCGAGGTGGCGGCACGCCGAGGGCCTCACTTGGTCACAGAGGCTGTTAAAGGGGTTTAGGGTTTAAGGGTTTAGGGTTTAGGGCCTTTAGGGTTTGGGGTTCAGCGCTTCGGGTTCAACGTTTATAGGGCTTAGGATTCAGGATAGGGTTATGCGAGGATACAGGCTCAATATAGCGTTGATAAAAGGTCATGGTTTACCTGCTCAGGGTTTCGGGCTTAGGGTTAGTTAGAGTTGGAGGTGGGTACCTTAGAGCTTGCTGCATTTAGGGTTTAGGGCTTAGCAAAAAAGGGCTGGATACTTGGGGCTTAGGGCTTAGCAGAAAGGATCAGGCTACTTAGGAAAAGAGAAGAAAATGAATTGGCACATCAAATGGGAACTACATGAAGCCAGGGCTATTTACGTGTGTGTGTGTATATATATATAAAAACTATGACCTATTTGACTGGACTTATAACCCAACCCCATTACAAGCCCCAAAATCACCTATGTAGCTGAGCCATAAGTGCAAGTATGAGTGGATGATGCGGTCCTCGAACTTCCCAGCACTACATAGGTTTTTTCTGCTTCACACTTCCACTTGCAGAGCTACTCAGTCATGGTTTTAGGGTTGTAGGCTTGGGGCTTAGGAGTAAGGGGCTGGTGTGTGAAGTACTTACATAACCATACTTAATCACCCCATAGCTACACTTCATTGAACTTGAAGACTTGAAGCCCTTCCTTGTTTCCATTATCACCCACTTATACCCCAGGTTCCCAGCCTAGGATGAGGGTGACTGCGGGGCCCCTCCTTGCACGGTAACTTTCATGTTGCCGATAAAGGTAACTGCGGGGCCCCTCCTTGTACGGTAACTTTCATGTTGCACCTGGAAGACAGTCTTCGGAAGACATGCATGTATGGGAAAGCAGCATTGCACTCCAAGTTCATGCCTCCAGTTGACCTGCCCATCCGTGGGCCTGTATTCTGTATGGACGATGCGGACGAGGGTTGGGGGCCTGAGTTTATAGTCCCTCTTAAATAGATAGAATGTGCAGTACATGGTGATCTTATTACAATATACCCGAAGCCATAGTCTATCTACTTAAGGGGCATACCCAAAGTCATATTCTATCTACTTAAGGGGGACTAAACCCTAAATCCTAAACCCTACATACCCCACATTCTATCTACTTAAAGGGGGACTATAGGGGTGTCCGGGGCTCTAGGATGGGCAGTCCGCACTCGCTCCGTCGACTACACCGCAGCCTACGTTATATAGGGCTTATATGAGGGTATATAGGGGTTATATAGGGGTTTGAATCAGGGTTATATAGGGGTGAGTTTGAGGCTCATGCGACACTACCTAGAATATTGAGATCCCAATTCTGGGGACTACCCGACGGGTCCCATGGTTGTTACCCTAACCATGCTGGTTGCTAGTAGGGAATAAGGGAGTATAGTCCCCATAGAAATCATATACAACATATCCCCATATGCCCTACTGATTCCCAGTAAGAGAACCCTAAACCTAAGACCTAAGTACTCGTAGTAGCTTTCATTTTCTTTTCCATTTTCCTATATAACCCCTAAATACCCCCCATATAATCCACCATATGCCCCTAAACCAAAAGTAACGGTGATTATCAAACCCTAAATCCTCAACCCCATACATCCCTATATAACCCCTATATCCCCCCCTAAACCCTAAGTAAGCCTGCTGGAGTGCGATGCGCATGCCTAGACCCTAAGTAACACGGTTTGAGTCGCTGCCGGTAGCCGCAAAGGCCTACCTGGAAACCCTCGTCCAGCGAACATGTCAAAAGCTGCGAGGCTATCCGCTTTTCACCGGCTTCAGGGTTTAGGATGTAGAGGGTTTGGGGTATGATGATCACTTGTGCTTAAACACCGTCACCCTCGAATATGTAGTATGTCCTCATAACAGACTACCTATCAATCTATCTATCTATCTATAAAAATATATATATATATATATGTATTTATTTATGTATTGGGCATAGGTTTGCTATTAGGGGGGCGGCGGGGTCAAGATATTAGGTTATCTGATAGAACAGGTGCTTCGCCGCATGTGTAGCCACAGGGTCGAGTAGCGTTTCTCCATCAACAGATGTCATTCACTTGCAGTGATTGTATTACACGTGAAGTCCGGAGTTGTTGCCGATAGGGCAGGGTTACGAGTTGCGATCAGCTAGTGCTGGCAGCTTCAGGAAAATTTCCCTGGTACATCAAGGCTTTTGAACTATGATATACTATAATATACTCTTGCCTGGACGGCACCCAACTACAGCATTTCCCGAACCTCAGATGCGGCTTCTTTACTTGTTGGCTTGTTAGCAGGGATCCAAGGAAGGGAAACAAAAGTGGGAACTACTATATCATTGGCGAGTATATAGAGCTAGAATATTATACATAGGGATCCATCGCGCCGTTCCCTACTAAAACCTGTGAGGATAGAGGCTTGAGGATTCAGGGTTTCAGGTTCCAAGGAGGTCCAATGCATGACTCCCGCCGATGTCCAGCAACATAGACGTCACTAACGGCCAGTAGGATCCGGGATGCTTGGCCACAACCACACAAGAACCCTATACTGTAACTGGTACAACGCCTCAGTGGAGGAATGGATCCCCTTTTGTAGCCCCTATATAATCCCCAATGGTACGTGGTATCCACTTGTTCCATTCCTTCATTCCCCAACCTAGCACTCGAAACCCTGAACCCTAGATAGCAATGACGATAGTAAGAGCTAGCCATGCTCCAGTCATCATTTTCTTGTCCAGTCCTTCGTTCTCTACTGCGTAACACAGGCTCCAGCCAGAAAAAACCAAGGTGCTCTAACAGCATCACCAAGATTCTGAATGCAAGCCCTGTCTTCTCCCTATTCAGGCCCTATTCTCTACAAGAGCTTGGGGTCTAGGGTTTTGGCCCATATTCTCTACATGTTCCACAGAGAGCCCCGAGAGACCTGCATAATCCTACAGGAGAAAACTTGCAACTCTAAACCTACAAGGTTCCTGAAAATATTTTTTTTATTTCTGTTACCTAGAATCCTAATATTTAGCTGAAATTATAATTTCTACTGGGGTTCCAACTCCCTGAGAGAAACCCTAAAGCGCGAGGAATCTGGGATCAGCGCTTTCAGATCGCCTTGGAGGCTGTGCTAGTGTTTAGGGTCGAGGGGTTCGGAGGGTTCAGGTTTTCCCAGCTACGCGCCCGTAAGTTAGAAATATGCCTAAGATCATATTATGGGTCCTAGTATCGTTTTGTCAAGGTATATACTTAATTAAGGCAGATTGTGCTCTCTGGGCTCTGGGTCAGTACGGTTTCTCTAAGGCCCAGAATGGTTTTTGCCGGGCATATTCGGGACTCGGCCATAGGGACCCATATCATCATGAATTTAGGCAAACCCCCAGTTGGGTGTGGTATGCTGGAGGCCCCAATATTGAGAAAGGCCAACCTCGAACTTTCAGAAGTCCAAACACACAAGTCATCAGTCGACAGTAGTAGTGGATAGCAGCAGCAGCAGCAGCGGCGGCGGCGGCGGCGGCGCAAACGTGAAACTGGAATGGTCATGAGCAATCGTGCCAGTATTGGCAGGCCGAGTTAAAACTTCATGACTAGCAACAATGAAAGTAAGAAGACATCTTCAAAGTAGCCATATATTCCTCACAACAGGAACTGCAACATGGACATTGAGGAAGGGCTTAATCCAAGTTAGCCTCGAAGGATCCGCGTTTTAAAGTTCAAGGCATCAGGATCTCAAGTTGCAAGATTTCCGATTTCAGGCCATACCCAAGGACGACACTGTCCGGTAAGCTTGGCTATTTGAGCTGGCCAGGAACTTGGGTGGGCCGCCAAACACCAAGGAAATCAATCCCAATCTTTTCCCTGGTTCTGGGGATTCGTCTTTTTGACTCTTGAAGCCCTGGTTCCCCTAAAAAACTTGATAAACGGCGCGGTTTAGGGTTTAGGGAGCTACACTTATGAGGTATCGGCATTCCTGTCATTCCTCCCTCGTGGCAGTGTGCTGCGGGGGCTGGCCCCGAATATTTGGTGTATCCAAAAACAAGTCCAGAATTTTGACGATCTTCCACATGGGTTGGGGGCTTGCGAGACACCATTTTCGTGAGTGGCATCACTTTTGGCAGTTGACTCTGTGTACGAGTCTACAAGATCGCGAAAGTCAAAGCAGGTTGAGGGATGGGGCAGTTTGGGCGACCGTTCATGTGATTGTGGTCAAATCTCTAGGTATTGTACTCGGGACCGAAATATGGACCATGGTTTTGACATCCTCCATGTGACTTTTGGCGTTGGGGAAGGTCTGGACACGACGCCTTACTTGGACTCTGA
This sequence comes from Symbiodinium pilosum, assembly GCA_905231905.1. Lineage (NCBI taxonomy): Eukaryota > Dinophyceae > Suessiales > Symbiodiniaceae > Symbiodinium > Symbiodinium pilosum. The sequence continues at coordinate 5,921 of CAJNIZ010036903.1, read as the reverse complement.
TCCTAATTAAATCAGAAACCCTGAACCCTAAACACCAAACCCCCAGCAGCAATGGATGTTCTGCGATCTGCCTTGGTTGTTCCCTTCTAGGGGACCGTACAGTGAAGGTGGGCACGGTTTCAGGTTTAGGGGCCAGACGTGTGGCACCTCCGGTGGATGGAGGAAATCTTGCACCACTAAAGTACTAAAAATCCCTAAAGTATTGTAAGTACTGGAGTATAGGGTGTATGAGGCAGTGCAGGAATTCCCCATCCACGGTAATGCCCCCATTTACAGTTGCAAACCCGAAGCCCTACGTTAGAGTGGCCATGCAGACTTAGCGAAAACGGAGGCGGAGCGCACGCGGTCCTGGCGTGCCGTTATTGAGACCATAATGCACCTGGGCCTCCACAGTGTAGGACTTGCAGGTGCGGGGTTCAGTATTGTATGTAGACAGGTAGTCCAGTGGAGCCCCAAATTGTAGCTAGCTGTTGCTTTGGTCTAGTGTCTCGTTCCTCCCATTTGTATCTTCCGTCTTGCGCGAACATGCGTGAGAGTCACAGAAGCTGTGGGCTTAAGCGAGGCCTGAACAGCTACCAATATTGTGGTCTCAGATACCTTGTATAAGTATGGTATAGAGGTCCCTCAAATAGACTTCAAAACAAGATTGGTAAATTTCAGGTCCGTGCATTAATCCAAAAGGATTTTGGACTTGATCCTCTAGAATAATATGAGGACTTCCACAACAGGGCCTACACCCTCAACCCTGCTTGTTTTAGGGTTATTATTGGTTCATATAGAGGCTCCAATTCTTATAGGTCCTCCCAAGAGCCTGGGTACAGCAGAGCTTGCCAGCCACCAGGGCCTGACGTGAAGCCGGTCACGTGGTTCAGGGTTTGAAAGTTAGAGGTTAGGGGCGCGCGGTTCCGATTTAGGGTTCAGGGCTTTGGGTTTGGGGTTTAGAGTTTAGGGCACAGCTTTACTGAAAACACTTGAAAGTATGGTACGAATATATCAACCTGGACTGTACAAGCTTCAAACAACGCACATCTCCCCCAACACCAGGGGCATACACCTATCATATGATTATCATAGGGTCCCAAGTTGGGGGGTTGGGGTGGTCACAATCTTCTGATCAGATATAGGTTCGAGGGGGGTATTTCAGTACTCATTATTTCGGGGTGGGGGAGGTCCTTCTTAGGAGGGGATTGCCGGAAAAATGAGGCAAGTTGCAGCAGCGGCTGAGCATGTCCAATGAATCCCAAGGTCAACCACGCAAGCCTTGCTACCATATGAGCTATAGCCTAAACTCCTTAAAGGGGGGGGTATAGCGGTTACTTTGGAGTATTACAGGGGTTATGACGGGGGATACTAGGAGTTTAGACTGTAGCTCTTATGGGGTTTCCAAAATTAGCGGCCTGCTGTATTATAGTCTTATCTTGGGCCACCCTATAAATGGAAACCTCTAAATAAACCACATGACATGTCCTATCGCCCTTTGACCCTCTCATCCGCAAGAAAACCTACAAAAAAGCGTTACAAGCAAAAGCCAGCAGGGTCCTTATTCTATGCGCCAGCTACGAAAAAAAAATAGTTTTCCAATGGTAGGGCAGACACACTGTGGCACCCTCTAGGTTCTTCCAAGCTCTCGCCAGCAATCCTTGAGTACGGACATATGGTGGTTTCCAATAATAAGGGGTCCTCTGGGGGCCTCCTGTAATATGGGTTATCATGTTGGAGGCGGTGCATAAAGGGGAATCCTGTTTTGGAAACCTCTTCATGCGAATTGCCCGCGTCTGTGGCTTTGTTTGCTTTTCCGGCCCGCACATTTTGGAAAGATTCAGGTCCCTGCATTTCACTCTTAAAGCAAATTGCAAAAACCCCAGCCAAACTTGGACCGTACTTGGAGGGTCAAGGGGACTTAGTAAGTAGGTTAATAAGGGGGATGACTAGGGTCATTCGACTGGGGTGATTTTGTAACTTATAAGGGTTTAAAGTATACTTGCTGAGCCCATGAAATGCATTTTCGCCTCGTGTATGCGCACAAAGGGGTATGTTTATATCTGTATATATATATATATCTCTCTCTCTCTCTCTCTCTACCTCCCTCCCCTCCCTCCCTCCCTCCACCCCTCACTCCCCTCCCCCCGCCGCTCTCTCTCTCTCTCTCTCCCTCCCTCTCTTTCTGTCTCTCTCGCTCTCTCTCTCTCTCTCTCCTCT